>JASDQU010420605.1:0-10238 GCA_032191745.1 Picea mariana
ATAACACTCAACAATTCTTCTTGGTAGTCAAATTCCGTCTCTTCATATTCTTCTTTGATGTATTCTTTATCAGAATCTTCTTTTGCCTTTATATGCTTATTTTTTATTTGAATCATCTTCATCATTTATTTTTTCTTATGAGGAAATTTGTTAGCAAAATGACCAATACCATCACAATTAAAACAAATCAATGGAATCTTACCTTTATATCTACCATTGGTTCCCTTGTTGAAAATTTTGACAAAGTTGGCCACTTCTTCATCATCTTCCAAGATGTCATTGATGTTTCTATATTCTTTTTCTTTTTGCTTGCCCTTTTTCTTTCACCTTTTGGATGCTTTGAATGTTTCTTCTTTTATACCTGGATTTTCCTGTTTAGTTCTCTTTTCATAGGCTGTGAAGATTCCATGTAGTTCATCCATTCTTATTGAGTCTAGATCCGCTCTTTCTTCTAGTGTTGATATCTTAGGATCAAATCTCATAGGAAGAGATCTTAGTACCTTTTGAACAATTACAGATTCTTCAATTTTTTATCCCAATCCTATGATTGCATTCACTGTTTCATCAAATCGTAAGAAGTAAGCTACAATATTCTCATATTCCTTCAACTTAAGTTGTTCGAATTGACCTTGTTATGAGGGAAAAACTCTCTATGTCCAGGGTAAACCACAACAGACAGGTATGACTGCAGAAATCTACTCAATTCCAACATATGCTATATAAACCAATGTGAAAGTGAGATAAGAAAGAAGCCTGCCTCATTCCAATGTTTGAAGATGTCCACCATTGAGCACTTTGACTCAAAACTTCATACCCACGACAAGTTCTCAATAAACAAGTAGAGAAAGCATATAGTGATAATATAAAAGGTTAGCACATTAGATAGCATAATCCATCAATAAACATTACAAACATGCCCATGGATAATAATCATATATTTGCATGATACCAATAGGATAGGAAAGGAGTATTTATATTCATAAATGATCAATAGAAGTGATATCATTACTGACTTCTGTGTCGGCACGGTTTAGAACCAAGAAACCAAGTTCCTTCAAATCGGGTCTCCACCACTTCAATCCTCTACCGAAGGCAAGCTCATAGAAAAGAGACAATGAGCTTCTCTCAACAATAGAGAAAGATCTTGGGGGCTGAACACTGTGTTCAGACTTAAGGGACAAAGGGATGTAGACTCAATGTGTAGTAATTTCTCCAGTGTAACTTTGCTCTCAAAGTTGAATGCTTTCTCCTCTTTTCCATAGCTCGGAATTGTGCTCTTATAGCCTTCAAAATGCAACTAAAGGGCCGAGTCAGAACATTTCCAGTATATGGAAGGCCAAGGATTAGAGATCTCCCATCGTGACATGGAAACCCGACTTCATTTTTGTATTTTCTAGCACAAATCTCGATGTACGTGGGCTGTAGTGGAGAAGCCTGTGTATACACATGTTGTATAGTAGATAGGGCGTGTATATGTGGAAAAATATGTATTTTTAGCTCTGGATTCATAAAAAAGGGATGACAAGCCTGCATAGGGAAATGGAAAAAGGCCCTCTGTGCAAGATAGCAATGGTGAGGAAAATCTTTCTATAACAGACCTCTGTAAGTTTGAAGCTTTGTTGCTTTGACTTTTGAATCTACTTAATAAATATTTTAGAGTTTTTCCCAAATATCTTTAGCGGATTTACAATGTATAACTTTGGTATATATCGAATCACAAAGACCATTCAGAAGTGCATTTGTGGCTTTGGAATTATTTAGACTAAGTTTCTTTTCATTACCATTTGTTGGCGGAACTGTTGGTTCTTTGTATCCATCTACAACTGATTGTCAAACTTCAAATCCATGTGCATGTACATATGTTTTCATCCTTCTGCTCTATAATGCATACTTATGTCCATCAAACTGTGGTATTCCATTTTTATACATATTGTTTCTCTCCATGATCTACCTTTTAGTGGTTAAACTGATTTCTGAATGAACCTACTCTGATACCAATTGTTGGATTACTAAGAGAGGGGGTGAATCAATAATATAGATTTTTTATCCTTTTAACCACATTACGCAAGTGTTATTTATCTTTATGATCAATATAACATTATCATCCAATAATTGCAGAGTAAATAAACAATGAACAAATGAGAAATCATACATATACAAAGTATACCAATATTTTTCTACGTGGAAACCCAATGCGGGAGAAAACCACATAATGCTTTTTCTTATTTTTCTTTAATAATTACATTCATTGGAAGTAGCAACTTCCTTTTTTTTTCTAGCTGCAACTGGAAGGAGGCTCTAACCCCCTATTTTTAGGCTACAAAATAAGGGAAGCTCCAACTCCCCAATTCTTTGGCTACAACTAGAAGAAGGCTACAACCCCCTATGTTCTTCGGCTACAACTGGAAGGTGGCTACAACCACGTATCCTTGCCCCGTCCAAACAGCCTAAAATATAAGTGCCAAATGTAGAAACTGAATATGTCACTGTCACAACCTGTTCTATCAAATCTATCACTATATACTCGTCAACCAATCTGATTTGATCACATATACCTCAAACACTATACCACAAGTTTGTACCTCAAACCATGTGCTAGAACCTCACTATTATACAACCTCTATCTGTACCAATAACTTCAACGACATACCTCAAATAAAATCCCTCATCAATTTCATCATCAAAATCTGATTTGTAACTTTGTAACATACCTGGTTTATATGATCACATACCTGCAAACCTTCCTTAACTTCAACAACAAGAGACTAGCATTTTCATCATACTTTACTTTAGTCTCACATGACTAATTTTGGATTAGTCAACAACCCTAACTTGAAATATTCATAACTATGTACCTGTAATGAATAAAGGTATGAAAATAATACACAATGTTCTTCCATGTCTTCTATGCAATTCCTCCAGGTTCCACTGCTTGGAACCTCCTAGAAAAGTATTTATAGCAAAAATGGCATACCTTGTTGAATTCTGGCTTATTCTAGAGATAGAAATTGTAGAGCATGCCACACATGGAATATTTTCTTTATGGATATGAAAATGGTAAAAAACATACTAAAGACTGTAATCTAACCAATACATTTGGTCTTACTGAATTTGGATCTGTTATGAATAAGTTATGACATTTTTACTCGAAACACCTGTTTTAGACTAGTTTTAGGACTAGCCACAAACCCTATTTTCCATGACGTGTAACTCCCAAAATACAATGACCCACAAGCTGAAATTTTTATCACAGTTACTTGGATATGTTTTCTCAACATCCTCCAAAATTGTCTATCTGAATCATTATAGAAAAAAATTTATTGCGAAAATGGTGAGATGACCTGTAAATAACATACCTTAGAAAGCATCATCAAAAGACTTTATCCTCCCTTGACTTTTAGCCTTCTTTACTTCACCTTCCCTATGAAATTTTCCTTAGATATCCTTTGGTTACCTCATTCACTTGTAGATATTCAATATGCTCAATAGATACAAATGGGAGACCCTTGCTCTCTTATTTATACTCTCCAAGTAGCTTCCTATAGAAGTATCCACTTAACCACTTTGTCCACTTAGCCACTTTTTCCACTCAACCACTTTTTCCACTTAACCACTTTATCCACAAATAGTAAACTCCCCAATTCTAGTTACAACTAATTTATTTTTAATTGTTTTCTTGTTGCAACCACTTAACCCATGACTAACCACTTTGACTGGTTAACTTATTCTAGGAGATTTTAGAATACTTTGACTTCTTTGACCTTCTAGAGGATTCTAGATAACTCATGAGGGTTCTCCAACTTCATATGGCTATAATTCTCTAATCATGAGGAGTTATGTGACATTCCACATATCACTAGAAATGGCATGACATACACTATCCATCTAGAATAGTCTTACCTATAAATTCCCCGATATTCATGCATTTATACATCAATCAAATTGAAGTCCCTTAATCATACTATTGGGGCTACCAGAATTTTCTACTGGACTTTCTTGAAAGGTTGACATCAATGAAAACCAACCTAATTAATCAATAGTTGATGTGACATGCTAGATACAGTGACAAGTTGACATGTTATAGGTTGATGTGACAGAGACAGTGACAGTGATAGTGACATTGACAGTGGTAATGATAGTTGGTCTACATGTGTATTTCATGGAGGTAGGATGTGGAAAGGAAAGGGGTTTGTAGACTCCTTCCGGTTGGTTTCAAAGAAAACAGGGAGTTGGATCTTCCTTTAGGTTGGAGCCTGAGAATCAGGGGGTTATATCCTCCTTCTAGTTGGAGCCAGAGAATTTAGGGATTTTTAGCTTCCTTCAGGTTGGTGCCTAAAAATCAGGGGGTTGGTGCCTCCTTCCAGTTGATGCTAGATAATTTGGAAGTTTGTGCTTCCTATGAATGTATTCTTGATACATAAGAAAGCATTTCATGGTTTTCTCTTGTTTGGATTTCCACGTAAATTCTAGTGTACTGTGTACTTGATGTGATGTTATTTATTTTTATATGCTCATGATATAATGATGATATACTATTGATTAAGTTGAGTTGTATATATTGTGGTTAAAAGTGGTAAATGTTCTCATACTGATTCACCCCCCTATTAGTATTCCAAAATTGGTATAAGAGCAGGTCTTTTAAGGAAATAGTTTAACCACTGTAAGGAAGATCATAGAGAGAAAAAAATTGTATAGAAATGGAATACCACAATTCAATGGTCATAATTTCCTGCAATATGAGATATGGAGCATTAGAATGAAAATTGTTTTACAGGCACATGGATATGATGTTTGGTACTCGGTTGTTACAGGATACTCTGGTTCAAAGAAGCCAAAGACTGCAACTAAGATAGAATTGAAAAAGAACAACAAAATTGCAATGGATTTCATCATGGAAGGATTACTTGATTCGATGAAAGTTAAAGTGGGAAAATTTTCATCAGCCAAAGAACTTTGGGATACGCTACATAATTTCTACTCAAAGGAATCCCATTCTACCACAAAGCCATGGAGAATTAAATAAAGTTAAGGTACATAAAAAGAAGAAATGTGCTCATCATGCCAGGCAGATTCAAAGGAAGAAGATTGTGAAGAAGGAATAATAGACCTTGAAGTAGGTTTAATCAGTTCTTTAGATGAATTGACAAAATAAAGGAAGAAGATCAAGTCTCTTGAGGAACAATTAGTCAAGAATAATTCTCAAGAAAGTTCGGAAGAATCCCAACAGGTCATCGTGAAACTAAAATCTCAACTAGAAGAAGCCAAAGTGATTGAAGAATCTCTCTCAAGTCAATTGAATGAAAAGAAGTGTTTGGAAGCCAAAATGACAAAACAAATAAAGGAAGCAAAGAAGAGAGAGAACATTTTGATATATCATCTCAAGGAAAGAACTAAGGTTTTAAACCAGCTTGAAGAAAAATTTGGTCAAGAAGAAATAATCACATTGCATACCAAACTTGAAGAAGAAAAGAGAATGGAAGAAGTCATGAAGATTCAGATGATGAAGAAATAATAAGAGGTTTAGAAGCTTGAAGAATAAGTTGTCAAATTGTGAGTTAAAATTTTCAAGCTCATCAAGAATGTTGAAGAGAGAAAAACATCCACATCATCAGTAAAGGAAGCTGAAGAGAAAAGTTATAGGTTATAGGAAGGGAAAAATGAAGAGAATCCTAGGAGTTATGCATAAGTCATCAAAGATTCTATGAAGAAGGAAGAATGCAATCCCCTAAAGAAGAACATTCAAGAAGTCTATAAGACTCAAGAAAAAGATTACAGAAGAGACAGATATCAAATAAGATCCTCTACATTCAAACAACAGAGAAGCTTCAATATTGATGATGGAATCAACATAAGAGAAGATCGTGTTTAGTCGAGGCATGAATTCATAAGGACTACATCACAAACAAGATCATTTAATCCTAGGTATCAAAATTTATTTTATGGTTATTGTTTTAATTGTACTAACTTTGGACATAAGGTTGTAGATTGCAGAGAATATGGAATAAGTGATACTTATGTGGCCCCACATAACATTCAATGTTACAAATACCACAATTATGGTCACATAGCTTGGAATTGTAGAAACATGATAGAGCTCTCCATGAAAGAAAACATCGATTTCAGATACATGAAGGTTTGGAGAAGAAAATAAAGACAAGAAGAACAGGTAAATAAAGAACAAGTCCTAGAGATCACATGATTCACAGTCATACAAGAAAGAAGAGAAGAAGAGAAAGAAAATGCCCAAGAAGTTGTACTCTTAGGAATTGTAGTGCAATATCATAAAGAATCCAAAGGAGAAAAGGAAGAAGTCAGAGTTAAGGAAGATGATGAGTCTACATATGGAGAGGAACATTACTCTGCATTAGGGAAGATTCCTCCATAGTTATGAGCCATCGAGCTTGAAGACTCCCAACATTATGAATGTTGAACAGGGGAGTCTATGCAGTAGCTACTACAGATCAAAGAACCATCCTTTGAGCAGTTTGAAGTATTTGCAAAGACAAATTCAAAGAAATTGGATAGTAGAAGTACATAGTGATACATGGGTCAACATTTTGTACAATTGAGTAACAAAGTTATGAATAGTTAGTGACATATGGGCAGAGATGGATATTTAGAAGGTACAAAAATCATTGGTCAGAGAAGATACATAACAATGTATTTACAATTGGAAATGGTTTTCCACAGAAAGGTAAGCAGTAAAAGGCACAACAAAATAGGTAAAGAGAAATAGTCAGCAAAAGCTAAATCATCACAAGAAAATCATTGAACTGTATGGTCAAGTGAACATGGCAAGTGAATGATGAAATCAAGTAATGAATTATTTTTATATATGTCAGAGAGTTACAAGAGTAATCACCAATGGACAATTAACAATAACTAAAAGAGAGGAAAGGAAACATATACAAGTATCCCTTCATTGATCTACATAACATCTTGCAGAGAAGTCAAGGGAAGAAAAATCATCAGAGAAAGAGATCTAGAAAGAAAGACTAGAAGCATGTAGACATGAGGAGACATACTGATAGAGAGACCCTTTTCCATTGATGTCAAAGTGGGAGAGTGAGAAACATTAATGAGGAGCAATAGTCACAGGGGGAGCATGAGTGTTGGAGCATCATTGTTTCCATYAGTGTTGCAATCAATGTTGGTGTTGCCATAAATGCCAAAGGGGGAKATTGTTGGAMAAWTGGTTTGGACARTTGGTTGGTCATTGATTTCAACCCTTGGAGAAGTTTGGAATCCCTAGAGAGGTGCTTGATATTGATGGTGAGTTAGTTTTCATTGATGGAGTGGTGGACGTCAACAAATGTTTTGGGTGCATTTTACGAAGTCTACATGAAGCCCCGGAAGTTTGGTTATGGTACCTGAATTTGGTTGAGGAATACAGACATGAAGGACAATGTAAATGAAGGTAAGACACTCATAGATGGATATTCCTTGTCGTGACGTTTTCGGTGATAGGTGGTATGCCACGTGGTTCCTCACGATTGAGGAGTTATGAGGTCATGAAGTTGGAAGCCCAAACGATGGGTTAAGAATCCCATAATTTGTTACAATATGGGTTAAGAAGCCCCTAATTGGTTGCAGGTCATTAATGAAAGGGTAAAGTGGTTGTAACAATAAAGTTCAAGAATCCCTAAAGTTAAGGAAATAGGTTACTTAGAAAAAGTATATATATACCTCAAGACGTCACTCATAAGTACATTCACACACACATTCTATTGAATATCTTCTATGTGATTAAGTGATTCTCATATGAGGTAACCAAAGAGATCTGAGTTGAATTTCATAGGGAAGATGAAGTAAATAAGGGTGAAATTACAAGGGAGGATGAAGTCTTGTGATGATGTGTTCTAAGGTATGTTATTTAAAGGTCATCCTACCATTTTAGTTATAACTTGTTTTGTAGAATGATTCAGATAGTGAAAATTAGAGGAGTTTGAGAAGACATGTCCAAGTACCTGTGGTAAAAATTTCAGCTTGCAGGTCATTTCATTTTCTAAGATACACTATGTGGAAAATAGGTGTATTGACTAGTCCTAAAACTAGTCTCAAACATGTGTTCCAGGTAAAACAGTCATAACGTTTTCATAGATGATCCAAATTTGGTGAGACCAAATGCATTGTATAGAGTATAGTCCTTAGTATGTTGTGTATGATTTTCAGAGCTAGATATCAAATATTCTGTGTGTGGCATGCTATACAAGTTCTCTCTCTAGAATAAGCTAGAATTCAACAAGGCCTGCCATTTTTGCTATAACTCCTTTTTTGGGATGTTCCAAGCAATGAACTTGGAGGAATTGTAGAGAAGATATTGAATAATATTGGGTACAAATTTCATACCTTTATTCATTACAGATATGGAGTTATGCTTGTTGAAAGTTGGGATTTGTGACTAATCCAAAAACTAGTCTCGTGAGACTAAGGTAAAGTTTGATGAAGATATTATTCTCTTGTTGTCGAAGTTGATGAAGGTTTGCAGGTCTGTGATCACATACACCATGTCTATTACATAGTTACATATTTTTATATGCATTTTTTGAGGGTTACATGTTGATGATGTTATGGTGCATGCTTGAGGCAGGTCTTTGATATATTGTTGAGGCATTGGCGCATGCTTGAGGCACATATTAGGTGCATACTTGAGGCATATACTTGGTATATGATATTGGTTGTTTGGTACTTTTTTGAGGCACTTCATCGATGATATATTATGGTACATAGTGTATGGCATGATTGAGACATATCATGAGGGATTTGGTGCATGGTTGATGCACGGTTTGGTACAGGTGTTGGTGCATGGTTGATGCACTGTTTGATACAGGTGTTGCTGCATTTGCTGTGATAGAAGTTGTGGTACACAGTTGATTCTTAGTATGGTATAGGTTGATGGTGTGGTACATGATTTGGTACATGGTTTAGACACATACCTTGTGATGGTATGTTGGTGATCTTGGTACATTCTTAGTAGAGGCATGTGTTGATGATGTTGGACATCTAGTTGAGAGGTCTCCTTTGTATATGATCCATGTGAGAGGATCTGGTTGAACATTAGTGACATTGACAGCTTGGACAAGTTGATGAGACGAGTTGACAATAACAAGTTGATGTGACAGGTTGGATACAATGACATGTTGATAGGTTACAGGTTGATGTGACAAAGACAGTGATAGTGACAGTGACAATTGGTCTACATTTATATTTTAGGGTGGCAGGATGGGGCAAGGAAAGGGGGTTGTAGCCTCCTTCTAGTTGGTTCCAAAGAACATAGGGAGTTGGAGCTTCCTTCAGTTTGGAGCTTGAGAATTATGGGGTTCTAGCCTCCTTCTGGTTGGAGCCAGAGAATTCAGGGAGTTGTAGCTTCCTTCAAGTTGGTGCCTCCTTCCAGTTGTTTCTAGAGAATTTGGAAGTTGGTTCTTCCTATGAATGTATTCTTGATATATATAAGAAAACATTATGTGGTTTTCTCCCGTTTAGGTTTCCACGTAAATTCTGGTGTACCATGTACTTGATGTGATGTTGCTTATGTTTATATGCTCATGATATAATGATGATATATTGATGATATAATGATGATATATGGTTGATTAAGCTGAAGTTTATATGTTGTGGTTAAAAGTGGTAAATGTGCTCATACTGATTCACCCCCCCTCAATATTCCAACAACATTAATGGCTCATCCTTTAATACAATATTGTATTTTTGTTTCTACTAAGATTTATTGACATGAGATTCATGGATTGATGATTCTACTAAGATTTATTGTCTTAGATTATATGTATTCATTGATGCACATAGTAAAATGACTAAAAATAGTGATATAAGTTATCAAGATGCACTTGACATTCATTTTTTTGTAGGAAATAAAAATAGAGCACAAATGCAATGAAGAGTGTTCACAAGTACCCAAGGTAATTGTATTTCTTTCTCTGTGCATTTTTCTATGCAATCATTTTCTCAAACTTTTGCATTTTTCCCTTTGCAAATGACCCATACTAATGGTTCATAATAGTTTCACCTATAGTATCAACTTCGAACTTGGTAATGACGACGATGAATGGCCATAACAACAAGACAACAATGACAAGTTTTCATCGTTTTTGGGCTACTACAGCCATGCATAGTCATCATTATCCGAGGTTGAATTCAAGACTACATGAAACACTTCTCCATAGAAATGGTATATTTTTTTAAAGGGTAGAATTGAATAACTATTGGGCATGGTTTGGATC
>JASDQU010420607.1:0-10168 GCA_032191745.1 Picea mariana
TTGTGAACGGCTTCTAGTCACTATGGGTGTGCGATTAGGTGGGGGAGGAGTCTTGCGACCACCTCGTGCCATTAATTAATCTTAGGCCCTCCTTCTAGCGCCATTTGTTGACGGGCGAAACAGTCCATTCGTCAACTGGGAGAGTGGAACCGTTCCGGGGTTGTCTAAATAACCCAAGCCGTTTGAAATGGACCACCCTGACGAGTTTAACGGCTCCGTTGGACGCTCTGAGGTCTCCTAAGGAAACCAAATAGAAAAGTGATCTGAGCTAAATAATCTAAACTAAGGAAACTAGAAACTAAGAAAAATTAATTAAAAGAAACTAACTAATTAAATAAAAGAAATCAAACTAAAATAGAGGAAACTAGAAACTAATAAAGAAAAATTAAATTAACTACACTAATCTAACTATGAACTACTAACTACTTATATATACAATATACTAACTATGATTATAATGACTCAAATCAACTGCCTAATTATCAGCTATGTTATTCCTTATTCACAAGTGTACACTATGGACAGCCTACAGATTTAGTTAAAACCTGCAAAACTCATGTGTTCGCTGCCCTGAGACAGCCAAGGATCTATTTTTTATCTTTTATGTTTTATGAAAAGGAAATAAAACTATTGAAATTAAACAATCTAATCTATCTTACTGATATTAAACAATGTAATATAAATCTAACTAAACTATCATTTATATTAAACTATTTAACATAAACAGTAAACATCTAACTAATTGACCTGGAAACGCTCCAAGTCTGCCCTGTGTATGATTGCTTCGTAAGCTGGTTGGAGGAAGAAATTCACACCATTTAGCCCTTAAGCTTCTCGCAAAGGATCAGCTATGATGCTTCCTGAAGTATGTTACAGGACAAACAAGACATAAAAGAAATCATAACAATTTTCTGATTACAAATTCGTGCAAAAGGGAAACATATTATGCAGCAAACTTATATATGATAATTCAATTCATAAAGAAGACAAAGCTATCATTCATAAACCGAATCCTTAACTGTTATGTCTTTTATCAAATTGGAAGAAACAAGGTATGTATAACAATAAGAAATTATATCACTTGAATTTGATTTAGATAGCAAAGTAATACTAAACCAGAAACAAAATGATATACAAAACTTGGAACAAAGTGTCGATATATTGAAAATCAAAAGCTATAACAACGCATCAATTCTGCTCCAGTTTGAATCAGCATTACATATCCTTGTTCTCCCCAACTGAGGATGATCGATTATTACAAAATCATAGGTTTATATAGGTTTTTCACAAGGTAAAACATCCTTGTGAATAATAGTAAACAGTTTTACACAATCTGGGAATAATCCCAAAATCCCTTAAACTAAGTAACTAAAAATGCAAGTGAAATCTGTAGATCATCCCCTAACTGCCCATGATATCCATTGCAAATTCGAATTTCCCTACAATAGAAAACAAAAACCAAGTTAGGAGGATGTTTTACTTTAAAAAAACAAATAAAAAATGTTTTTACAGACTTAGCTATAGAATCGTTTGATTCTGTAGCTGGTCTAGGATAGTAAACATGACCAGATATACAATCAAATCGAATCCAATCATCTAATAATAATCAATAAATCACTAATGATTAAATCCAACCAAATCAAACAAAATATAATCGGGACAAAGTAGAGATGCTCTGTTTTCCCAATCGGCATAAAATCGCATCACATCTTAACAAGACTGTTCCATGAATGAGATGAATGACAAACCAAATCGCATGAAATAGAAACCATCATTATCGATAAGCATAAGATTCATATCACTGCCAATATAGAAATCCATTACGATTTCACGCATCACTGTATCCATAGAATCCAACCACAGTTCTCATTTGCTGCGTTTCAAATAATTCACATGTAAATTCGTAACTGTAATTGACTAATTATAATCACAAGAGCAGATTGATATCATTCAATTAAAAGCACGATGTATGAATTTATTCCAATGTAATCGGATCATCTCCACAAATATCGACTCAACAGTCTTCATGTTAGATCACTCCATAGTCGACAAACAGGGTTTTGATAGAGTCAACAAACCAGGCATATAACTAAATTTAATTATAGACACAATTCAAAAGATTTGATACAATCAATCCATCCCTGTAATCTCAATCGAATAACACATTTGTTATCATCAGAATACAATTCACATCGTAACAACTATTATTGTTATCCACTCGAAATTTGATTATGTAACAAATGATAACGAATTGGTCCCAACATAGAGAATACAATTAGCATAGTTAACCAATTTGCCCATCGTATCGCGCAAGATATAATCAAATCGAACAGAGATATAATTTGTATTTCAAGAATAGAAAAGATATCAAATAACAACATATTCAAATCAAATAACGGTCAATCAAACTAAATCTAATCACAACCAATCCAGAAATTGATAATCAAAACTTATGCATGACAGAAGAAGTCAACCATGTAAACAGAGCTTGTGATCATGYTGTATAAAAGAGGGAAAGTTATACCATTACAGTTGCTAAAGCTATGTCAATTTCGAATTGACAATTGCAGCAGCAGACTCGACATTTGTGAACAGGATTGACCCAGCAGTTCATTGATTCTTATCGTTGGGCTGCACCTTTGCATTCTGACCAGTGAGCTTTGCCACTTGGTTTTCCAAATCGTGAATTTTGGATTGCAATTTTGGGACATCCAAATAGTATCTCTCTAACCACAGTCCACACTGATCACAAGGTGAAGAAACCTTTTGAACAGAAGGGGGTTTTGATGATTCCCCGAGGGTTTCATGAGGTGGCTTAATACCAGGAAATTCAGGGTTATCCCGCAGACAAGGAGGTAAATTCTCAACGAAATCATAAGGAGGTTTGTCACAGAAGCCCTCTTCGACAAGAAAATGTTCAATGCTTGATTCAGAGTCCTCGTTGACCACGATAGGCTCTGTTTTGGCAGGAAGCTTAGGCTTACTTCTCTCCATGCGAGAGATCAACCTTTCATTTTTCTTTCTTCTAATACTAGCACCAGTCTTCGCTCTAGTCTTTTGGGTTATGGGCTTAGTAACTTCGGTCGGTTTGGTCACAGCCATAAGCGAATTCAAAGGTGAGTCGAGTTTAGGTTCGGGTAGCAAAACACTGTAGGGTACAGGGGTAGGCTTACTCTCGGTTACCATAGGCTTATCGACCTGTGGAGGATTTGATTCCTCAAAGCCATTACAGTTGAGAAAATCATGCCAGGAATCACAACATAACCCTAATTCATAAACAACAATCATTTTAATCAACCCAACATGGAAGAGGCTAGTGTCAGCCTGACTTCGCTTGTACTTCTTAGCCATTTTGAATAAACTTCGGTGTAGATAGTGCAGCATACTAAGCTCGAAACCCATGAATACCATTAATAAACGTAGATGAAACAAGAAAAAAAACCCGTACCTGTCTTCACAAGTAACGAATTGCTTGATAATCATCAAGAGATCATACCAGCGGGGTTTCAACATCTTCGCAGGTAAACCTCTGTCGCACAAATTCACTGTCCGAGATTGAAATAACAATGTCCACGGGACATCCTTTACCTTGTAACTTTTGGACCATTTTTTTACCTTGACAGGCAGGCTAGTTGCCAAGCTGAGAAATTGTTTAGTGATTTCAAGCTGGACATCTCCAACTTTGGCTCGGCAGCCAGCGAATGACAGTGCAAATTGCCGAGCCACACTGATGTTAAAACCAATGAACTTCCTTATAAACGAAAGCCACCCAAACTCTTCTAGGTCGCTATATGCACCATCAAATGTCAACAGTGCTTGGCACCCGTTAGGTTCAGCCCTTACGACAGGAGCCATAACCTCTGTACATGGTAGGTTTTACACTGAATGAAACAATGCACAGAGTTGAAAAATGATAGGTTGGATGGTTTCAAAGCTCGAATAGACTGGAATTAATTCAATACGTGCGAAGGTGGTGGGATTACCACCGCCACGCATTGTATTAATGACCTGTACAGAGCTGTTAAAATCATAATCATTTAAAACAAATGTATCGACCAGCAAATAGGTGAATCATCATCTCTATGTGCCATTCATTCGAGTCAGAATCAACACCTCATGTGATAATTATGCACCAAGTGTTAAGTTTAATCAAACACAGTACCCAGCACTAACTATCGATCTATCGTGCCAATTCCATCGTTCAACCACAAGGTTTAATGCTAATACATAGCTTGGGATTATGAATTATTCAACGTATTATCCACTTTGCAAATAATATACCAAGCATTAATTTGTAAAGTCTAATATGATTAATCCAATGCACCTTCAAACCATTGCTATTTCTTGTAATGACTTCATAAACTTACCAACGTATTCGTTGCACATTGACATGTTTGGATTCCAAAGTTTTAGAACATTATGATCCAAAATTCTTCATATAATAACTGAGTGAAAGTCCATAATAAGGATAAAAGCAATAAGACCAAATCCATTACAATTTTCATAAGATCAGAACAAAACCAATAAATTTTATGCCCAAAGGTTTAGCAATCAAACATATCCAAATGCGCAATCAAGACATAAGTTCGAGAAAACCTTTAGCAGTCATGTGATAAACCAGTGGTCAAGTGTCTTTCAGCAAATCAACCAAAAAAACGACGACAATCTAAGCAACGAAAGAGGTGTTTTCACACTTGCAGTTGTGAAAACTGAATCGAAATCGAATTGTAATTGTCGCAGAAATGAGACGAATGTCTAGAAGCACAGTGCGACAATAATTCGTCGTAATGGGATAAGGGGTGTAGGCATCTTTTTGAGAGCAATCAAAAAAAAATTGGGTTGGCTGCCAACAGACTGTTATCTCTTTGTTGAACTCATAGGCTTGAAATTAAAGGATTCCTTGCTATCTTGTATTAGGCCCTACTTTCACTTGTATTGGCAAATCAAGAATAGTATTCTCCATTCTCTCTTTCAATTATTGGATCTGGTTATTGTTTACTGAAAGCATTTTATCTTTAGATGTGTGATGAGTTGTTTCTTATACAAATCATTGAAGACCCCATTGTCCCAAACACATAAAAACCATTATTTCTAGGTTACCAAGCACCTTTGGTCTACAACCACAAAGGGTTTCTTGGAGTGATAACAGGTTCCTTTTCTTCGACAATTGATGCTTTGTGTTTCTCCTTCCTTTTCTTTAGCTCGGGACAATGATTCTTGTACTGACCATACTTCCGACAGTTGAAGCATTGTACTTATGAAATGTCTTTCTCTTGATTTGGCTTCCTCCTTGAACCAAACTTCCTTTTTTTCCTGAAGTTCTTGAATCTTGTTGTGAAGGCTTGATCATCGTACTTGTTTTGGGGTTTCTCTTTTGCACTGATCCTTGATTCTTCTTGAGCACAACAAGTCCAAAGTTATTCAAATGTCGGATACTCCTTTCTTGTGTTCATGCTTGCGGAAAATGCATCCCACGTTTTGGGAAGACCATTGAGTACTATGTTTACCAACTCCTTTTCTGAGATGATTTCTTCAATAGCTTGTAGTTGATCTCTTAACTGAGAAATTCTCACAAAGTAGGATGTTATGCTATCATCATCATTCATCTTCATGTCACGAAGCTCATTCTTCATACTTATTACTTGTCCAATGTTTCTAACTGAGAAGAGGTTTGTTAGGGCATCGTACATCTTCTTCAATGAGTCAAGATGAGAGATGTAGGGTATCAATTGGTATTTTATGGAATCCACTATGATACTCATGGCATTGATTTCCCTATATTTGAAATTCTCCATAGCTGCAATGTTCTACAATTCCTTCTCTTTTCCTTCTTCAAACTCTGGCATCACGATCTTTCCTTTCACGATATCCAGCATTTTATTCTTGGCAAGGATGAGGTCAATCCTTGTCTTCCACGAGATCCATCTAACTTGTTCTATGACTTCATAGAATAAGTCATGGCTTCTTTTACTTGGTCAAACCCTAGATTTGACCACAAACTCAAAATTGATGTCTTGTCTTGCTGAGAATACCAGGAGATGCGCTAGGCTAAGGCGCACTGATCTGTCTAGAGATTAGGTCAATCTCTTCACTTAAGGTACCTCAATGAGAGGATTAGGGTTTCCACAACTGCTCTTGCTAGTAACCCTAGTGGTAATGTCTTGGAAGATGATTCTATTAGTAACCCTAGTGGCAGTTCCTCAGCAAGCTCAATATCCTAGCAGCTATGTTTCCTTCCAGCGTTTAAACTAAATGAAGGAGGTGTGGGCCCATAAACTGTTAGAATATAAAATATTTTTGCTCATTTTACCATTAACAATACCCTTGTCACCCAACCATAGGCCAAAGCCACCCTCCAAGCACCTTAACCTTGATAGAGAATCACTCCAGAAGCAAACCCTAGGCTAGATAGCCAAACAAAGGGTAGCGTACCTTTCCCCAAGGATGGCACATCAACAAAGGTTGATCAGATGTTCCAAACCCTAGCCAAGAGATAGTCCAAGCCAAAATGTAACTGCTAGCTGCAGCAGCTGCACCGAAAGCTCTCCTCAAACCTGCACACAAGATTGGGTACTGCAGTGCGCACCAGTTGCTGCTCTGCAATTCTGAGACTGTGACAAATGAGAGATTGGCACCCTGTATTTATAGTATTCCTGGCTAACTGCCTGGGCCAACTTCTTATTCTGGGCATCTGTTTATTCAGTATATTATTATTTCTTCTGGCTGACTTCTTCTCTTGGAGGGTAATAACCTAATATAAATTATCTTCTTGAGCCAACAGGTCTTCTGGGGTTATTATCCAACTCATTAGGGTTTCTTCTTGCTTCCCCGAGTATTCTATCCTTGTCAAGTTTACACGTGGAGGTAAATACCTCCTGCGGCTACCATAATATCAACATAATCCTCTTGAGCTCTTCCCTTCCACCCTCACTTCATAAGTATCTTCATCTTTCTTCCTTGGAATCCGCACATGCTTTTGATCTTCAAATGTAGAAAAAAGAGAAATGTTTATTTCACCATACCTTTATGTTTATATAGTATTCAAAAAGATATGAAATTAAACCATTGTGTATTTTAATAATGAACCATTGCACCTTCTCATTTTATTAACAAAATAACAATATTGTTGTCATTTTTAATTAGGAACACATTTTCTCCTTTGTTTATCTCTTTACGAAAAGGATCTTTAATTACATCTTTAACTTCATTTTCCTTGACTTCATAGTTATCTTGATCAGGTCATTTATCCTTTATCAATTGATTAAACATGACTCAACTCTTGTTATTTTAATCTCATGTTTACTGTAATTTAAGATTAGATTTTGAACTCAGTTTCCTGGTGCACTTTTCCTGTACCTGAAATGGATGATTTCCATATAACCAAATTGTTGTTACTTATTTTTTAGACAAATATTGAAAAAAAACATGTATTCTGACTGTTTATACATAGAGAAATTCTCGACCACTCAAGCAAGAAAGTCGAGTCAGAAAGTAATGTAGATTGACTACTATAAGTCGAAGTCAAAGGAAAATGTAAGTCGAAGATTATTGGCGCTAGAGTTGGAGTCATTGTAATTCGAAGTTTATCCAAGTTGAAGTCAAAGGAAATTCAACTTGAAGTTATCCAAGCCGGAGTTGAAGTCGAAGGCACTGTAAGTCGAAGTTTATTCAAGTCAAAGTCGAAGTCAATTCAAGTCGAATTTATCCAAGTTGGAATTGAATTTAGAGGCATTTTAAGTCAAAGTTTATTGAATTCAAAGTCAAAGGCAATTCAATTCGAAGTTATCCAACTCGGATTTGAAGTCAGAGGCACTATAAGTCGAATTTTGTCTAAGTTAAAGTCTAAGGCACTATAAGTCTAAGTCTGAGTTGGCGGTAATGTTAAACTTAATAACTTCCTGACATCTCAATGGTTGATTGACTCAACTGTGGAGTTCCACTTCTCTATGTTCTATGTGATTTTCACAAGTCCCCAACATCACAATGGTCAATTGTCCCGACTGTCGATTTCCACTTCTCTAGGTTCTGCGTGTTTTTCACAAGTTCCCAACATCCCAGTGGTCGATTGTCTCGATTATGGAGTTCCAATACTCTATGTTATGTGTGTTTTCCACAAATTCTTGACATCTCGATGGTCGATTGACCCAACTATGGAGTTCTACTTCTCTACATTCTACGTGTATTTTTTGTTGCAATCTCTTCTGAGTTTCTCTTTGATTAATCATGTTCATCCCCTTTTTTTACATCAATGAAAATACTGTCCAACAACGTCCTTTGTCTGATATTAAGCACTTGATTTTTAAATTATTCTTATTTTCAACTAGGGATTTGAAATATATAAACTTCTCAAATACTTCAAATTTGTCCTTAAGAAATGTAACCCATGTCATTCTTTTATAATCATCAGTATGAAACATAAAAATAACCCTCACCTTTTAAAGTTTGTGTTCTTACTAGCCCATGGAGTTTTTTGTGTACAAGTTCCAATGGCTTTAATGTTGAGTACTCCTTTGTTTTGAAACTAAATCTTGTTTTCTTTCCCTGCTAACATGGCTTGCGAATAGTGTCTATAGGTTTTGATATACATGGCATATCTTTTACTGCTTGTGTCTTGTTGAGTTTTACTAGATTGTCAAAGTTTGTATGACCCATCCTTGTATTCCATAACCAGGTTTTGTCTACTTGTCCCATACAACATTTTTCTCCTTTGACTCCATTGATAATATATACATTGCTCGAGGTTTTGTTTTTATTTTCCACTAATATTCTTGAACCCTCTTTCCTTATCTCACATCCTTTAGAATGAAATGTGAGGTTGTAACCTTGATCACACATTTGAATGACACTTAGAAGATTGTGTTTTAACCCTTCAACATAGAATAAATTATCTATTTTAGTCTTTTCATTATCAATACTAATGATACCTTTTCCAACTGTCCTTGCAGAAGCATTATCCCCAAAGGTATTGTTTCCTTCTTTTTCTTCCTTTAGAATGAAATTTGTTCTGGTCCCCGGTCATGTGTTTTGAATATCCATTATCAATGTACCACTGGATTCCTTTGTCTTGAGAATACGTTGAAAGTCCACATTCTTCCTTATTCAATTCTTCTTGCCCTTTTCCACAACTTTGTGTATTCTTCTCTATGCTTGGTAATAACATCTTCTTCCTTGTTTTCTTTAGGAGACTTCATTATAATTCTTATATAGTCATGGTCTATGTGCCCATAGTTATTTAACTTATAACATTCAACAATATAATCAAGTGTGGGAGTAAATGAATTGTAATTTCTATCAACAAACCATGAGAACTTCTAGTTTTGTTTCTCATATAATCATTCTTTGAGGCTTTATAATATTTCTATCTCTCACATGATCACTTATTTTATAATATCTACAATATATTTCTTTATGACCAACATTATTGCAAGAAAAAAAATAGTCAAGAAAGTGAATTCAGTATTGATTTGTGAAAGGTATTCTTGGTGGAACAAATCTTTTAAACTCATTCTTGTGAGAAGAATCAATTTTTTGTTGGTCGTCATTTCCTTTCCTGCTACTGCACCTTTCATTTTTTATGGAACCTTTGAGAATATTGGCATAACTTTTAGGATTTTTTTCATTTTCCTTTTCTGATGGCTTTGTGATCTTAGTGCTTCCATCTCCCTCGCGAGTCTTTTTTTTTTCATCATATCCAAGACCTGTCTTGATAAATGGTAACCTTTGGAAACTAACAATATTATCTAATATTTCAGTACTCTTTCCAAGCTTCAATATTCTATTCAAGTGATCAATTGTTTTCTCTAGTTCCTTTCTTAAGGAAACGATTTCATCTTCTAGCTTCTCACAATTTTATTTCTTTTCTTTCAACTGGATTCTCACCACTTCCTGTATCTTTTTTTCCTCTTCTAGTTGAGTATTTAGGATGATAGTTGTTTTTCTATTTCATCGATATCATGATCCTTCTTTACATATTTCTGCAATTTCTCTTTCTGCTTTTTATTCTTTCCCCTGAGTCTGTCTATTTCTTCTAAGGCACCATTCAGTTTTGCTTCAAGATTCACTTCCCCATCAATGTCTTCTTCTTCTTCTTAATATTATTTTTCTTTCTGATTGTCTTGATTTTATTTATCAGTAGAATTTTATCCACAACTATGAAGATGAATTCTTC
>JASDQU010420608.1:0-10168 GCA_032191745.1 Picea mariana
CAGTACTCCCACTGTCAATGATTACCTTGCATACATTGTCCTTAGTCTTGCAAGCTGTCCTAAAGAGATTGTTTCTCTGCACTGGCTTCTCAATTTCTGCCTCTGGTTTTAAGAGAAATTTTCTCAACATTAGGGATGCTCCATCCTCTGCTCCTTCTGCTTCAACATCTCTTTCCCGTGCTTATGAAATTTGATATTCTCCTCCTTACTTCTTCTTCTCGGGACATTCCCAAGACATGTGTCCTTTCTTTCCATAGTTATAGCACCTTACTCCTCCTCTGCCTCTTCCTCTAGAAGAGTTTCTTCCACCATTTTGTCTCCCTCGTGAACTTCCTTCTCGTTTTGAGTGATTGTGTGGTTTCTCAGCCTCATCCTTAGACTGATGTGCTCTGTCACAGTTAAATCCCTTGCTTTTGCTTGGGACCAAGCTTTTACCTCTTCCTTGCTGGTTCTATTTTCTGGCCAGCTTCTCCTCTGCCTTCAACGCAAACTGATAAGCATATTCCACAGTCCCAACTGACACCATGCTGAGCTCGTCCTGGATCTCATATCTCAAGCCATTTATATATTTGGTGAATTTCTCTTCGTCTCTCTCCTGTTGTCCAGTTCTGATGTTTAGCTGGTAGAACTCCTTGGTGTACTCCTTGACTGTCATCGCTTTCTGTCTCAGGCTTTGTAGCTTCCTGAACAGATTTATCTGGTAGTATTTGGGTATGAACTTAGCCTTTAGTTTGGATACCATCATTTCCCAACTCCTTGTCCTCTGTTTGCCTTTACTTCTCCTCTCAGCCTGCAGTTCGTCCCACCACAGTGCTGCATGTCCTTTTATCCGGGTGATTGCCTGCTTCACCTTCCTCTCCTCATCAACATCCTCATAGTCGAAGTGTTTTTCCATGGACCTTATCCAGTCCAATAGTTCTTCAACATCTAGATTTCCCTCATACATGGGGACCTCTATCTTAGCTTTGCCTCCCAATCTGGCAACTGCTCTCAAAAACTATTCTTCTACAACATCCTCTCCTACAACTTCTTCAACTTCAACCTCTTCACTTTTCACATCACTGACATCCCCAACGTCAGGTGCTCTTCTCTATGCTACTTCCATTGTTTCCAATCGGGTGCGAAACTCTCGCATCTCCCTCTTTACAACACGGTTGGCTAAAGGTGGTTCTTGTCTTCTTGGCGACATTGTGTTGACTACTTGTCACACATAGAGTACAACTCCGAGTTCTTTGTCTCCTCCTTTTCCTCCTTCACCTGAAGTCTACAGACAAAAAACTGAGGTTCTGATACCACCTGATGCAGACCCCCTCTCCCTCTTAAGGGCTGTGCGACCTCCTAGTCAGGATCTTCTGGTTCAGGAGCCGAAATGGCTCTTCTGGTTCCAAACTGGAACCCTTCGAACGACCACACAGGTCCCCCACAAATGCTCAGTTGGATTTTCCAAGCGCCAAGCATGAGCTCCCACAGTACACAACCAAGAGTTGTGACTGCACCCTTATCCTTCTTGCCTTTTGCTATTTCACGACTCGGAGTTTGGGAGATAAGGACCTCTATCCTCCCTACTTGTGATACCCAAGATCGCAATGTGGGCAAATGGTATAGATCTACCCGTGATCGACGGTTCAGGTCAAATCACGGTCTCATGATTCAGGGTTTTGAAGCACAAAGAACTTTGCCTCTCAGCTCGCGATTCCCGAGTTTGCGAAATGGACCGACCTCTCTATCTCGCAATCTTGTGACTTAGGGTTTTGAAGCACCAAGAACACTGCCTCCCAAATCACGATTCCTGAGTTTGCGAAATGGACCAATGGTCTAGATCTATCTGATATCGATGGAGTCTCTCGCCACTAACCTCCTTATAGCTCCACCTTATCCAATGACTTGCGGGGTTTTGACGTTTCTCCTCGAGGACTCTCCACCGTCCGTTCAGATCTTTGAGATATCCCCTCCTGGGTCTATGCAAGGTTAAAGCCTGCGCTCCTATCTCAAATCGGATGATCCGTGGGATTCTCCACCGTGATCCAACATTCAATGACGTTCTTCCTCCTAAGCTTCTACTCGCTTCAGACTTAGAATATTTTCTAAGTCTTCTAAGACTCGGTCTTCACTCCATCTAGGGAATTAGTTCTTGGATCTCGATAACACTTTCTGAAGTGTTATCCCTCCTGAGCTTTGCCTTGTGTAGGCCTTGAATTCCCATGCACTCCTTGCATCTAAGGGATTTCGATAGCTCGGATCCAAGGGGTTTCTCATAGAGAGATTCCTCCTAATCTCCTCATGTTCTCTCCTCACTTGATGCACACCTTGCAGAGCTTCAATGAAGAGAAACAATTGAAACATACATTTGGATCAATTTTCCATTCTGTTATATTCACAAGAGTCCAATGGCTACAGAATACATTCAAAATTACAGTAACCCAAAAAACTGAGATTTTCTGCTAACTCGCAGTTTTCTCTTACAGCTAATTTCTCTCTGTATTACAACTCTCTCTAACTGGGTGTACCAACTTCTACATAACTCAAAAATGTTTTCTGGAGTTTTTCCTGGCTACTTGCCTACTCTAAATTTCATCCTACGCTATCTTAGTCCAGTCGCATTCCAGAGCCGAAGTGGAAACTTCTGCTCTATTTACAATTTCAAAACTTTGCCTCAAAGGGTAAAATTCGGCACCGGTTCCAGCGTGCTTCCAAAGGTGAATTTCTGGCGCTGAGTGGAGGCGGATTCTGAAATCGGTTGCAACTGCTCACGCAAAAGTTCTGGAAGAACTCTCACATGTAGAGTGGTCCCACCTTTGCATGTTTGCCAACGATGCTCCTGCATCAGATATCATTTTGATTTGATTATGTTAATTAGTTTTTTTTAACTAAGAGTTGAAGATTTTGTAGCTACTCTTTTAATAAATGTTAGTTATTAATTTAATTTGTTTTTTTACAAGTGTCCATTACAGATATGCAACTGGAGTATAGTTTCCAAAAATTCCAAAATAATCCATTCAGTTGCAATTCTTCATATCCACAGGGCGCAATGCTTGGGAAAGATAAATATTGAAAATTCTTGTCGGTTCACAGGAGGTGAACTTCCAACTTGATTTTTGAGCAAATGGTGAAGAATCTCGCCAAAAGACTGAAAACCCATTTGAAGAACATGCCGATTTACCTCTCATGTGAGCAAGTTTCTCAAAGAGTGAATTGTTTGAGATAAATTATTATGTCATTGAAACATAATTTCTCAGATTTGATGTTGTGTCCAGTCTTTAGGAGGCAAATTTCAAGCTTGATTTCCGAGCAAACGATGATAAATTTTGAAAAATGGCCAAAAACACACTTGCAAAAGAATTCGTTTTACCTCTTAGTTAGACAATTTCCTCACAAATGGAAATATGTGATATATATACTTGATTTTTCAAAACACATTTTCTCGAAAATTATGTAGTGACCAATTTCTAATTTTTTCATCGATTTGTATGGTTGCACTCAGCATAGAAAAAATTAGGCACATGATTTTGGATCTAGAAGGATAATTATAATGTATAAATATCATATCTTGAAATCCTAATTGGGGTTTCTCATTTTCTGCAAGAGAGACTCTCTGCACTATTGTAACGGGAATTTGTCTTGTAGGAATAGATTGAAGTTTAGATCTGAAGCTTGGGGATTTTCTTTCTGAGATTAAAATATCTTATGTAGAAGAATGTTTCATACTAATATGGATTTGATCTCTATTAGCAAAGCTTGATGTCTTGGAAGGCCTATTGGAGAATCATTTTGTAAAAAGAAGATCACAAATTATAAAGGTTTTATGATTATATTTCATCAGATACTGTTATTTGTTTGAGTATAATATTGTTCTTTTGTTTTGATAAATTTAGATTAGTGATTGCATGTAATGGCACTATTGTTTTATATGTAGCACTTTGTTTATCTGATAAACTATCTGATCTTATAATTTCTTATATCTATCATTTATCTTTTGATTTTCTCATGCATTTTAATCAATTTCTGAGTAACTATTTACTCATAAATTTATCATTATAAATTGATTTAACAGTCATTTAAGATTGTGAACTATTTCCATGATATGGTGGCTTATATTTTTCACTTTTAGGCCTTCTAAATTATCTGAAAAAAAAAATGAACGAAGCTAAACAATATCATTTATTGGGATTACTCTTCTAATATGATATTTATTTTTAAATCTAGTGTTTAATCCTCATTTTACAATTCCATTTGAACTTGGTATCTATGAACTATTTCGTATGTGCCAAGTTAGGATAGTTTTATTTATCTTTTACATTTACCTTAATTTTCATTTAGATTCATTACATTTTTAAAAAGTCTCCTTTTCTAGGAGCATTTTTTTCTATGGCTTGGCTGAGCCCTCATTTAAGATGACTCATTTAGTTTAGGTTATATTAGTCTAGATTAGATTAACATTTAGTTTAGGTTAGTTTTAGGTAAGGGTAATTGGATCCATTTTAACTAGTGAGAATCACCATACCAAATGGATAAGAGCCTAATTGGGCCTTGACTGGGTGATCTCCCTAATATTGAACATGGTCATTTTTGGCCATCAACAATACCCTGATAGTTAGAACTAGGATGACTAGATGATGGAATCCCAATATTTTTACTAGATGAAATTATAAGTCAGTCAACACTGTTTGTATCAAGAGGCCAATAAATCCCCAATTTTGTATATGCACCTAATTTTGAAGGATGTAACACACTTTTTGATATATATATATATATGGTTTTTTTAGCTGTTACTTATGTATGTCTAATTATATGATTTTCAATCCATGTTTATGTACATGCATGCTAGATAACTTAACTAATGAGACAAATGCCATTCTAACATGTAATTATCCAATGAATCAACCAATGTATTACATCCTCTTATAACATGAAAATAATCGATGTACTCAAAGTAGCGTTCAAGAAGACACACCCTCAAATACTTACACAACAACGCATGATGTCTAACACTATAAGCACTATTCAACTAGGATACCACAAGATGAGATTCCAACCTGAAAACTAAATGATGGATGCCAAGGGACAGAGCCTTGGACAAAATTTCAATGAAAACACTATATTCCGTGATGTTATTGGTTTTAGGACCAAGGTAGACACCTCCTGAACTCACCAACTCGTCAGTGGGAGAGAAGATCAACCAAGCGACATAAGTGATATTTTGGGTACTATGATTGACACCATCAACATATCCCACGTAGATTGAGGTGAACGATGACATCTACAGATCACACATAAAGCATGATAAGAAACAAATTGAGACATTCAACATGCACAAAAAGAAAAGAACAACACTCCAAAACCAAAACACACCTATGTACAAAGAATCATGTGGCCAATTGTCCTAAGCATAATAATTTTTAAGATAGTTTCCATTACAATGTTTCGAAAGGGGGTTTCCATCATAGTCAACCAACTCATAGGCCCATTTTTCAAGACATGTTTAACAATGTAGGGACCATGCAAAAAACAATCAAATTTACCTGTGCCTAATGTATCATGGTCCTGATCATAAACCAAGACTAATTCACCTTATGAAAATACATGAAAATGGAAAGATTTATCATACTAGGATTTGACGTGTTTCTTATGAGTTTCATTGGCCAAGTTGGAATCATGACATTGTTCATCAAGATGGGCCAAGTAAAAGAGACACTCCTCCTCGATGACGATGTTGGGAAATAGTTCTATGGCAAGTTTTAATGATGAGATTTTCAATTCAATCGAAATCACTTCCTCCAAGCCATAAATGAGTTGGAATAATGTGAACTCGATGGAAGTTTTAGTTGAGGTATGGTAAGCCCACAATGTTGAAAATAGCATGAGATGAAAATTAGTCTTGTGCTTCCCTAACATCATTTGGATCATGGTCTTCAAGACATGATTGATGGCTTCTACTTGGCCATTGGATTGAGAATAATAAGGTTTTGCATTCTCATGGTGAAAACCCAACCTAACATCTAATTCAATCATCATATTGCTACAAAAATGAGCCTGTGGTCTATCCCTATGGTCTTAGGAACATCAAACCTAGAAATAATGTGATTGAACACGAATAGAGAAACGATGGTGCTATTGTTGGAAACTATAGGAAAGGTCTCAACCAATTTTGTGAATGAGTCAATAACCATGATGATGTGTCCATGACCATTAGCTGAGGTAGGCTTACATGTCATGAAATCAATACCTCATTTGGAAAAGGGACTAACGATCACAACATGATGAAGTAGAGCAGGGTGAATATGCATCTTACAGAATATTTGAGAAGAATGACATTTCTAAATTGAATTCATACAATCTTTGAAGATCATGGGCCAAAAGTATTTGGTGCACAATATATTTTGGGCAATGTCCAACCTAGACATATGATCGCCACATGCTACATCATGGCAGTCATTTATAACTATTACATCTTCCTCATGGATAAGGAAATGTTGTAGAACCAAAAATCGAACCCTCGACGATAAAGGGTATCATCCACAATGATGTAGTGTCTAGCCTAATGCCTTATTTGATGGTGTTCACCACAGGAAAGTTGAGGAGGGAAACATTGGGTCTTGAGGTAGACCAATACATATCCATACTAGATATTAGATGAGTCAATGAGGAATAGAAACTCATCAGGAAATGAGTCATTAACCATGGTGTCAACATCGACTTGGGGAAGTTTGGGCATCAACTTGCAAATGCCAAGGATTTATTATACTCGAAGGAAGCAAATTCTAGGTCAAAATCTTGGAGGATAACAATCCACTTTGAGTACTTTCCTCCAATGATATGATGAATAAGGATGTGAGGAATTGGGTTGTCATTAGAAATAATTGTGGTCTTCTACATGAGGATATAGTGTCATAAACATTGGATTAGTCTCTTGCTAAGATAGTAAATGATATTCTCTTGTTATGCATTGTCTTCTTGGATGAGAACCATTTCAATGGTGGATTCAGAGGCTGTGGGGTAGAGAAAGAAGTATCAACCATAGTCAGGAGGGCTTAGTAAGGGATTCAACATCAAGGCCTTCTTCAAGGTGTCAAATGACCTTTGATATTGGTCATGCCACACAAATGTACACCCTTATTCAATAGGCACATACATTTTTTTGTGATCTCATCATAATTGACAATGAATATGCACAAGAGGTTTACCTTCCCTTGCAAATGTTGGAGTTGGCTAATGGTACGAGGAGGAGGAAAATTAACAATAGCCTCAAAATTCAATGGATTAACCATAATCCCATACTTGGACATAATGAAGCCTATCAGTCTCCCAGACACCACAAAAAAAATGCATTTATGTGGGTTCAAATGAATATTATAGTAGCGACGTGAGGTGAAAATGAGCCATAAATGACTAGGGTGATCCTCATGATTCTTGTAACGAGAAATTGAATTACCCAAGTATGCTGATACAATCTATTTGATGTCATGAAATGCATAAGGCATGGCCCATTGAAAGGTGGCTCCAATGTTTTTAAGACCAAATGGAAACTTTTTATAAGAAAATGTACATGTTGATGGGTCCAAATGGCCTGTCAAGAAAGTAAGGGAGAACACTCGATGGAAGGTCCCAATTATACCTACTCTCATTTGGTGCAATGTTTCTGATGAGTATGTGGGCCTCATTGCCATTTAGAATTAAAAGAATAAAAGGGGAAAGACAATGAAATGTCCCCCAAAGAGTTATAATTAATCCTAAGACTAATCTAATTGAAAAAAAACTAATCTAAGCTAACTAATTCTAACCTAACTTGCGGGAGAAAAACTAAAAGAATGAGTATAGTGAAAGATAATACCATCATAACTAGAAATAATTAATGTATTCTAGAGATAAGTAATAATGACAATGCTATGGATACATAAAAAATTAGTTGTACAATGCATCCATAACATTATTTATTTAGTCATAAGGAAACATATGACAACATGAGCATATAGAATAGAGTGAATAAATAGTTCATACAACAGAATGTTATCCTACTCAAGAAGAAGAAAAATGCACAAAGAATAGTCTCATGTACATCTACCGAAGTCATATATTTCAAGAATTCCTTTTGCTCTTTATTCATTCGGAAGTAACAATACCATATTTCATTTACAAAAGGAAAAAGTCCCTTCCTACATTGAGTGATCTCTCTTTTATAAAACAAGAGAGACTCTTCACCTCTCGTGGCTGCTCGTTTCATTTTCCCCTAATTTATTTTACATTTTCAAAAATAAATATTTGAGAGTTACAAAAGGAAGTTGGAGAGTTTCCTGGTGTTGTGGATAAATTCGTAAATGTAGAGATAAACAAATCTTCCTAGTTCAGGCACCCGAAGCTAGAACAAAACCAAATAGAATACACTCTTTTTCTTAGGTTCAATAGAAACATAAATGATATAAGTTCATACCTTTTCAATCGTTGTTTGTCCTCACAAGTTGTAACTCCAAGTTCTCGATTAAATTCTTTGTAAAAGTAGAGATCTGCAAAAGGAACAAACAAAATAGTGAAATAAACCAATATCTATATATCTCAATAAACCTATGTAAATAGCCAAGGAGAAATACACACAAAGATCATTGGCAATCTTAGTTAGGAAAATAAAATGTATCACTGTATTAAATAACTAGGAAACTACTTACAATTGGTGCCTTAGAATTGACAAGTTCCTTCCAGTAGTTCAATGCTTCAATACCCTCATAGCCTACATAGATACCATCATCACCACCAAAGTACTTTAGCAAAACTAAATCTCTTAGAGCCAAAGTGAGATTCACAAACTCTCAATTACAAATATGGATCTATTCTCAATTCACCATAATCTCATTATTCATGTATTCTTTCCCCCCTTTCCTTTGGAAGATGCCTCTTTTTATAGAGTAGAGAGGAAGCCATGAGGAGGTTAGGATGAGAGGTTAGGATCTCACCAAATTAGGAGAGGCAGGTGAGATCCAGACTGATCGGTAAACAACTCATCATGGATGCTTCTCATCTAGAAGCTTCAATATATTCTTTTTCCCATGTACGAAGGTTCTCACCCTTGAACCTAAGAAAAAGTTGACATTGTCGCATCTGCCATTGATGTAGCATGTGGCAAGTGAAGTTGTCACACCTTGCTATAAAGAAACAAGAGACAACTCTGTAATTTAGGGATTTTTTAGAGTTGATCCTTCCCAAGAAGTTTTTTTCTCAATTTTCTTCCAAAGTTATATACTTTAGATGTCAGAGAATAGGCAGTATCACTTGCTGAGATAATTTTTGTATAACATCTGGGAGGTTATTTTCAACCTCAGGAACTTCATAAATGACATTCATTTGCAAATATTAGTATCTCTACCTATTGGCGTCGTCTTCTGTTCCTTGAGATATCCTGGGTGTTTTTAGTGTTTTCCTACTAATTAAGATCTTTTTATCTTTTTATCATCTGTATGATATTTCCATTGACATATTATGGTCTTGATTTCAATGCATGTAGCTTGAGATATGACTGTTGGAACATAGTATAGCTCGATCCTCAACCAAATTCAGGTTTATTTTGTGTTTTTCATATCTGGACCATTTAGGTTCTCAATATTAAAACACTTGATATCTCATCCTATCCTTTTGTCTTCCATATTTATGACAAGCTATCTCGTGCCTAATTTTGTTTCCTGTAGTGTTAGAATATAGAATATGGTGTGCTCATTTTACCATTGACAATACCCTCATCACCCAACCACAGGCCGAAGCCTCCCTCCGAGCACCTTAACCTTGACCTGATAATTCCTCCGGAAGAAAACCCTAGGCTAGATAGCCAAACAAAGAGCAGCGCATCTCTCCCCAAGGATAGCGCAACACAAAAGACTGATCAGATGTTCCAAACCCTAGCCAAGAGATATTCAAGGCAATACTAAAACTAGCTACTGTTGCAGCTGCACCTGCAACCCTCCTCCAAACCTGCGCACCAACTGCAACTGCAGTGCACACCAACTGGGAAAGCTGCAGTCCTGAGATGTGACAAATGAAAAACTGGCGCCCTGTATTTATAGTAATCCTGCCAGTTTACTGGGGCCGACTTCTCCTTCTGGGTATGTGTCTGTTCAGTATATTATTATTAATTCTGGCCGACTTCTTCTCTTGGAGGCTAATAGCCTAATATAAATTATATTCTTGA
>JASDQU010420611.1:0-10168 GCA_032191745.1 Picea mariana
GTATTCTAGAATAGACTTCAATTTGACGTATCCATTTATCTAACTTTTCAGCGTTAACTTCTCCATTATAAAGTGGCAACTCAAATTTTATATCAATCTTTAATGAAGGAATTTGCGAAGGAGTTTTACCATGCCCATTGGGAAGATGTTTCGAACTTGAAGAAGAAGAAGAAGAAGATGATGATGATGATGGAGGAGGAGAGGGTGGTGGAGAAGCACCATTCCCTCCATCTCTGCCTGGAGTCTTGTCACCACCACCTCCCTTATGCATTGAAGGGTTAGAGCCTTCACCCTGCGACATCACGGTTCGTTCCAGTATGACTTTCATCATATCTCTCAATTGTATGATAGTCTGCCTGAAGTCTACTTCTTCATCTGGAACATGTTCATGATCTTCTGCATGTGCCATGTTTGGTGAATGTCTCTCTGCAACTTGCGGTGAATGAAACTTCTTCCTCCTTGTCGGATAAGAACTTGGCTCCACAAGTTGACCTTCTCCTCTTGTGAGTTTCAACCTTGTGAGCATCAGAAACAAAACTTGCAAACAATCAAGTCTTCAAAACCAGTGCTCTGATACCAACTTGATCTAAAAATTGAAGAAGACTTGAAAAACTTGAATAATTATTGCAAGTGAAATGTTATGTGCTTTAAAGAAACCGGATCAATTTGCAACACATAATAAAGGATTACTTATATAAAAATACACATAGACAGCAGCATAAAATATTGAACATCAGCACATAAACACAACAACTTGATAAAGGAGTTCACCCCACTCCGGGCTACATCTCCTGGTCCAGCTTCCAATGGATCATTATTATTAAATTTCTCAAAGTGCTCAAAAACATGCCTTACAATGCTCAAAATGACAAACCGACTGCTCCAATGGCTCCGCAGCGTCCCAAAACCCCTATCTGGGCTCTTTCGGCACCTCAATTGGTCGAAAAATGAAGAAGATAGCCTTCTTGAAATCTCCCTCTTCAACTTTGTTGTCTCTGGTTCTACAAATCGCACCCTTGTTCTTCAAACCTGGCTCACAGGCTCTTTAAAGCGGAAAAACCAAGTCCCATACGCAACCGCGCACCAGTACAAACCGTAGGATGGTTAAGGCACCTCCAGCCCCTAACCGCCTCGGCACTCGGTCATATGGCCCATAGGACCTTGGGCTCGGTGAAAAGGTGGTTACTCTGTTGCATAATTGTGTAACTTCCCGTGCGTTCAACCCACCGGTCAAACCATGCGCCTTTTAAAACTTTGGTCACGGTTCAATGCCCCGCGTGCATGTTTTAACCATTAGTATATATGGTATGTAATATATATTACAATAAAATCGCGTGGATATGTTATAACATAGTCACATGGTAATATAATGGGACCACGGGTTGGGGCTTAGCCCCGGCCCGACCCCCCTCCATTCAATACAAAACACAATGTTACATAAATATGCGAATACACATATAACAAGGAACATGTGCGGGAATGTTGGCTAGCGGAGTGTTACAAAGGCATTGGTAATGGGGGAGGTCCGGGGGTCGAACCCCGCGGACTCCCCATATAATTTTACACATAAACACAATGACCAAAAAATGAGTGACACGTGGCACCCTCGGGTTGGGCCACGTGTCCTCATATTATTCACCCAAAACGGACACATGTCAACACTGTATTCACCAACAAACAATCAACCAGCAATTGCCACATCATCAAACTGCCACATCATCATGATGGTACGGCCCTCCACGTGGCCGTATGGACTGTACGGACAGGTACAGTCAGCATCCCAAATTTTTGTCTGTTTGGCTTGGCGAACAGATCGCGATATCTCCTCCATACGGACTCCATTTGTGAAAGTAAATATACGGCCGGAATCAGGCAGATGAGACGGACACAATGGCACTGTTTTCGTCGCATTCTGAGCACTTTGAAATTTGAGCAAAATTTGATCCCCTGATCAATCATCGTATATATGTTGATCAAACTTTTAAAGAGTCGATCACAGGCATGGATCGACTTCGTTATTTCGATCCCAGACTTTTGCTATCTGGTGGATTTTACTGTACCTGGAATGGATAGGTTCTAGCTTTTGAATCCCTTTCATTTTTCATATGACCAAATGTTTTTGACCAACAACTAGATACATATGGTGCAAGGATTTTTTTTATTTTTTAGCCCGCAGACACTTCATTTCACCAAGTGACCATATATCATGACCAGGTGTTAACCCAATTAACCCTTTAGCTTATCGCCACTTTACATATGACCTTGACCTGTGATTGAGGGTGAATACATATGAGGTTTCACACAAATCGACGATTGGGACTTAATCTGCAGTTGAGTTGATGGTTCTCATTCTCTTCGTAACTTCGACGTTTCGAGACTCCGTCATTTGCAGTCTTCTAATTCAGCCGAAGAAAATTCTGTTGGAGTGTGTATCAACACTTCCCTGCTTAATAACCTTCACAAGTACAGGAGCTAGGACCATGGGATTATTAATTTAAGTGATATTCCTGGTGCATAATACCTTATGTGTTCGTAACTCATGACCGGGAGTTGGAACCTAGTCCTCTAGACTTCAGCCTTTGGGCATTTTATCCCTTACAAGAATCCAATATTCTGAAGTTTGAACTTCTCAAAGTGATTACCTCTCAAAATAGTTTATCCGATGGTTAGCATGATTCCTGGATCCAAATCAATGGTCTAGCTTCAATTCTTACGCTATCCTTCCACTGGATTAATCCAACAGCTTTGACTTTAATCAAAGGTTGATATGGACGACCATGATTTGTTTCAGAGTTTAAACTTGTGTGAGGGATAAATATTATTCCAACCTCCAAAAAATAAATCGTGTGAGTCCCTTTTGTCCACGCATCATACGCACATCATTGTGGAGCTTGGAAGGGTGGTATTCCAAACCGCTTTGGTTGACCTACAAAATAGATTATACTTGTTGATATGTATCTCGTATCGATGACTATGAATGAATCCTATCCTCATCCTTTACACGTTCTTGATCAACGGTCGAGAATGACTTTGGCCTTCGGCGCTTCAAGCAGTTGTGGGTGGTAGAAACTAGTTTTCCTCGAAAGACATACTCCCAGAGTGACGTATATTGCTGACATTACTGTTGATGTGGCATTGGCCAATTGGATGCAACATGTCACTTAGATTTGTGACTTACGTATACCTAAAATTCCAACTAGACATTAAAACTTGTTACATCTAAATGTGCCACGTGTCCTTGCCGACCTGGTCTTGCTGACATGGACTATAATGTCATGAGCTCTCAATGTGTGTGACACATGTCTTACTTTGTGACTTTAGAGCTCCGACTTTCAAGTGAACTCATATGTTCTAAACCCTTTTTCTTTGAAGTGGTCAGCACCAATGTTGACCACAATTATACCCGCTTGTCCTTATCCAACGGTCACCATGCATGTCCAGATCTGATGACCCTCATTTACTTCAGAAATTCTCGGCTCCGACCTTCGGGTGAATTCATATTTTCTTGGCTTCTTTTCTCCAGAGTGGTCAAAGTCAGAGTTAACTATTACTACGCAACCCTGATCTAATGGCTATCATTGATCCTGAAGTTCTCCTTAGATCCGATGACTTACTTTTATTTTGGAACTTTGGCTTCAACTAAAATTCCTTCATGCAAATTTCCTTCAGTCGATATTATCTAAAGTGGTCGATGTCGGGATGACCATGCGTACCTCATTTCCACTATCGACAGTCCATGACTCTTATTATTCGATATGACAGTTTATGTTTAATATATATCTCACAATCTAAATCATTCCCAAATCTTCAATAGACGGCCATGATTCTCCTCTTCTTTATGGTGATCTATGGTCGAGGACTATTTATCCCAATCTGATGGTTGGGATTTAATTATTCCTAACCTCTAACTTCCCCTCGATATGATGGTCTTGATTTGTCCTAAAAAATACATTAGCAGACAGGATTCCTCCTCGATTATTTTGGAGTTTTACTATGGGGATTTCAATTCTGATAATGTTTCTGCAATTCTCTCTCCCTTCTGAGCTTCGATCTGTTCATCACTATTTCTCCTGAGCTTGTAATAATTGTTTGTACATTCTTTTATGCATTGATCTTCAGTCACTAACCCTCCTGAGCTCTTAATTCCTTTTGCTTCGTTATTCTTTTTTTACATGGATTCTATGCATGCTACCTCTCTTGAGCTTTAGAATCATAGTATCATTGTTGATCCTATTGTGATCAACAATGATCACGAATTTCTTCTGCCACTAGGTGATATTCCTCTACCCCAAGGTGATCTTCATTTTTCTCGGATTATTGTACACGTTTGATTCATGTTTCCATCAATGACAACACACTATCAATAATGCCAACAATCTCCCCCTTTTTCATTGAGGGAAACATATTTGTAAAACAAATACTTTTGCTCCCCCTATCACTGATCTCATTTTCAGGTTGGAGGTTCGACCTTTTACTTATACCAAATACTGATACCAATTTTTTTTTATTGTTTTTCTCCCCCTTTGACATCAATGACAAAGAGTTTATTATTTTACTATTTTTCTTTCCCTATGAATGTGTTAGTTGTTATCTCAATCTCTTGGGTTTTTTTGTTCAAATAGGTAGTCTTATTGATACCAATTTTGTAGTGATCAAGTCTTTTAAACCTAATCAAAGACTTCCTCATTTGATGACCACATTAAATACTCCCCCTGAGTTTTTATTGTTTCATAGGGTTTTATTGTATTCTCCTTTGTCCTAAAGGACAAGGGTGTGAATCTCACTAATCTTATGTTTCTTTATTCCTGTTGATATTCTGATATTTCACAAGAATACCACTAATCAACACCAATTAATTTAATTTCCAATTTTCAACCAATTTAATATCTTATTCGTAGTCTTTTGACTCTACAAAAACCAATTTCAACTTTTGTCCCTTAGAAATAATATTGAATTGGTCCTTTCATATGTTTTTCTTTGTATTGTTGCCTCAAATACGTAAAGCATGCTTTAGTTTGTCATGATACTTAGGCTATGATCCTCTTATAACCAGGTTGATGCACTACATATTATTAATCATGTTTTTCCTTCCTTTTATACATATTTTTTGTTGAGGGGAAATTTAGTAGTTCATGAAAATAACATTGGAAAACTTCCAAGATTTTCACTACTCAATTCTTCTGGTTGATATGCTATTGAACATTCATCACTATTCTGTGTAAGTGAAACTTCTTCATTTTTAGGTTCTAGATCATCTCTCTTGTTTTCTATTTCATATTTTCTTCTCCGTACTTTTTCATGAGATATTTTGTTTGTAGGATCTTTCTTTTCTAGATTTTTTCTTTGAGACTTGTCATTTCTTCTTTTCTTCCAACCTTCATTATGTTTTCTTCCTGACTTGTCTGAATTATCTCTCATGGTTTCACTCCTTGATTTTCTGCAGTTTTGGGATTTGTGACCAAACCTATCACAGTTGTAACATCTTATCGTATGACAAAACTTTTTTGTGTGGCCAACATAATTTCATCTCCAACATCTCATTGAGTTATTGGACCTTCCAGAATTTTTCTTTTCGGGAATCTTGAATTTCAATTCTTTGTGACCAAAGTTATTACAAGAAAATCAATAACCATTGAAGGTGCTTCCATACTTGGTTCTGTTGTAACATGAGAAGTCTGTCTTTTGATATGTCTCTTGCTTTTTACTTTTATAGCTTCCTTCCTTGAAAAAGTTCATGGTTTGTTTTAGGTTTGTGACTGTACCTTTTTCTTTTGAGGATAATGATTATTTATCATGTTTTTGAATGGTGCTCCATTTGCCACCTTCTTCTTTCTTATTGTATCCAAGATTAGTTTTGTCATCAGTTGGTCTTTGATTGTTCCAGATCATATCTAGGATAGCTGAGCTATTCTGGAATTTGACAATTGCTTTTTTCTTTTCATTCTTCTTTTTGAGGTTAACAACTTTTATTTCTAGCATGTGACAAGTTTCTTCCTTTTTAGTCAATTGAATCTTCAAGGCTTCTTCTTTTTCCTTAGCTCCTTCAAGTTGAGTCTTTAGATTGATGATTATTTATTATGTATCATCCAAGACTTCTGTGAAGTTATTAGTTTTGTCATATGTTTTTAATTCTTCTATATCTCTTGTTAGATCAACAACTTCATTCCTCAATCTTTTGTTTTCTTCCTTGTTTTCTAGCTGAATCCTTTTGAGGTTTATGGCTTCCAATTCCAACCTGTGGCATGATTCTTCCTTTTTAGTTAATTGGATCTTATGTTCTTCTTCGTTTTTCTTAGCTCCTTCAATTTGAGTCATTAGAGTTGCATTAGTACTTTCATTTATATTTTTGATGTCAATAATTTTCAATTCCAACATGTGACATGATTCTTTTAATTGGATCTTTTGCACTTCTTCATTTTTCTTAGTTTATTCAAGTTGAGTTTTTAGACATGTGACAATTTCTTTTGTCTCTTCTAGTACTTCTTTTCTTTTATTTTCATGTGTCCTTAATTCTTTCATTTCTTTTGTTAGATTAGCAATTTCGGTCTTTAATCTTTTGATTTCTTCTTCTTTGTTTTCTAGTTGAATATTTTGTTCATGCTCTTCATGGTTATATTGACCTAAATGTTGTAGTAGCAACATATATTTCTTTTGAAGTCTCTCCAACTCTTCAAAAGTGCACATAACTGTATATTCAAGCTAGTCAAGAACATCCTTAGTTACTTCAATATATAGACCATTTGTTGGTTCCATACTAATCACCTCAAATGTAGTTATAACATCATTCTTAAGTCTAATATTTTTTCTTTAGTGAATACTGAGGTATCCATCAATTCCTTGATGTACTAGTCATCTCTGTTGTTGATTGGGGTTTACATCAATTCTTTGATGAAAGTGTCATCTTCTGTGTTTTGTTCTTTATTCTGATCAAAATTCTTTTTATCTGTATTTTGTTCTTCAATCTGATTTGATTTCTATGTTTCTTTGTTTTGTTCTATAAACTGATTGGAATTATCCATTTATTTGTTTGTTCTATATTTTGATAAGAATTCTCTAGCTGGAGCCATAACACTTTAGCAAAGGTGTAGTGTCCCATATTTTCTTTGACTTGGTCTGACAGTCCATTTTGGATTGCCTTTAATTCTATTGAATTATTTTTATTTGTTTGTTTTGCATATTTGGTTTTGTTCTTTGAGGTAGTTGAGTACCAAGGTTTGGATACTATTGAATCCCAAACTCCAGATCCTCTTGATTTCAGATACCGTTTTATTCCTTCCCTCCATGAAGAGTAGTTTGTTCCATCAAATAAGGGAGCTTCATTTGTGGGGAGAGCCATTTTTCCACCCATTTCTTCATAATATACCTTCCCGTGTTTAAACTATGTTGAAGGTACCCGCTCTGATATCAATTGTTGAAATGTATACTTGACTTTGAGAGGGGGGGGGGTGAATCAGTTTATGGAACTTTTGGTTGTTTTTTACACTTTCAAAAATTAACTGAATAAGATATGCACTTAAATTAATTATTCATAAACATCTAAAACACAAACTGTATGAAGTAGATATAATATCTTTCTTTTATATATTTAACTTGTATTAATACATATAAAATAAATCATTTAATATATTCAACTTCAACTGAATATGAGAGATCCAACTCTCTGATACAAGACCCAGCTTGTAGTTCTCAGATCCAACTGAGAAATGAGGAATCCAACCCTCATAACAAGACCCAGCTTATTGATCTCAGATCCAACTGAGATGTGAGGAAACCAATCCTCATAACAAGAATCGGCTTGTAAACATGCACCAACCTGGTAGAATGAACTTCCATTCAATCCATTATATATACATATATATTTAATCCACCAAGACACATTCTTCTCACCATTCTTTCTTGTTTATATAATCTTCCAACTGGTATGAATTTGAAACAATGTGTCCTTTTGGAATGAAACATTGTTCCTCTTCATTTAAATTAATAATAACTTCTGTTATTATTATTATTATTAATATTTTGTTAAAGAATTCAAATCCCTTGCAAATTCTTTCATCATTTTAACCCATCACTGGTTATTTTACTTATTTTGGATTTGAATATTTGTAGATAGGTGCTTCCTTCAAACCATTCTTTTCAAATGACCATGGGCTCATTACTACGGACTTAATCTCTATTTGTTCTTCATCTATTATTATTCATACAATATCGTGAAAGGGTTAATTCATTGTCATATATATGTTGATCAAACTTTTAAAGAGTCAATCACAAGCATGGATCGACTTCGTTATTTAGATCCCACACTTTCGCTATCTGGTGCTTTTTCTTGTACCTGGAATGGATAGGTGTTATCTTGTGACTCCCCTTTATTTTTCATATGACCAAACTGTTGTGACCAACAACTATATACATATGGTGCAGGGCTTGTTTTACGTTTTATACAACAGGAACTTCATTTCACCAAGTGACCATATATCGTGACCAGGTGTTAACCCAGTTGACCATTTAGCTTATTGCCACTTTACATATGACCTTGACCTGTGACCGAGGGTGAATACATATGAGGTTTCACACAAATTGACGGTCGAGAATTAATCTTCAATTGAATGGACAGTTCTCGTTCTCTTCGAAACTTCAACATTTCAGGACTCTTCCCTTTGCAGTCTTCTAATTCTTCCAGAGAAAATTTTATCAGAGTGTGTGTCAACACTTCCCTGCTTAATAACCTTCAGAAATTCGGGAGATAGGACCATGGGTGTTAAGCCCTAATATTGGATCACTACCCCTTAATTGGGGCATATTATATTAGTAATGTTATTTTATTTATGTCGGTTTTAGGCCATTAGTTGTAATTATACCTCCTAGTCTCCTATATATACCAAGGAGACATTTTCATTTTGAATCATATGGTACTTGAACATTTAAGTGGGGTAAAAGGAGGTTGCCCCCTCGAAGAGGCTTATTATCTGAAAGTATCTCTTTTTCAAGGTGTCGAGTACTTTTTCTGAGGTTTTTCTATGCTATATTGATATTTGGTTCTTAACATATGGTATCAGAGCTCAAGGTCTCGGGGTTTCGCTGCTACATCTGATACACCTTGGCATTTTTGCTATAACTTGTTTTCTACAATGTTTCAGAAGGAACGAATTGGAGGATATTTAGTAGACGGATCAAGGTACGTTGGGTTCAAAATTCAGCTCTTGAGGCCTTATACTTTCGTAGATAAAGCCTGTACAAGATAGGGTTATGGAATCATCCTGAACTGAGTCATTGTGGAATTTTGTCTATAATTTTTTTTTTGTAATGTTTCAGACCTTGAATTTTGGAGGCTATTCACATAAATTAGTAAGGTATCTTTGGTAAAACTTTCATCTTCTGTTTTGTCTTAAATTTGTAGATACACCCTCTGTAAGATAGGGTATCTGACTAGTCCTATTGACTAGTCTCAAGAAGGTGTTCCAGGTAAAACAATCATAACTTCTTCCTAGAGTATCCAAATTGAGTGGGTCTAGTTTCATTGGATCTTGTACAGTCTGAAGTATTGTTGGTGAGAGTTTCATAATTTTATATCAATCATTTTGTGTGGAGCACGCTATACAAGTGATATCTCCTGGAAAGGACAAAAATTGGCAAGTTGTGGGGAAGTTACCATAAATTCCACTTGGCACATCCAATTTTGATCAGACCTATGGCATTGTAGAGAAGAAATATCAGAGAACTACATAAAAGAAAGTTTCATACCTAGAACGGCTGAAACATGGGAGATACAACAGAAGAAAGATTGTCTAGCAGAACCACCTCAAAATCAAGGTTCAAAAGTGATACTTGGCCAACATGCCACCCAAAAAGGGAACTTCTACACCAAATAAGCCTCCAAACAATCCTACTTGAACTCTTTATGAAGGTGAAGAAATGCGTAGGGACATAAATGATTTACAAAATAAAATAGTAACAAGAGATGAACTATAAGAGATGATGGAGGGTTTAAAAGGGGATATCATGGAAGTATTGAAAAATTCTGTAACAAAGAAGACACCTGAAAGTGAAAATGCATCCCATGAAATTCATGATGAGGACACAAGGAAGGTGAATCAAGAATGGAGAAACTCCAAATTTGGTTTGAAGACCAACCACATTCTTAAGATTGATATGAGGAAGTTTTATGGCAAGG
>JASDQU010420614.1:0-10168 GCA_032191745.1 Picea mariana
TATGAGGTCTTACGGTTCTCTTACAAGAACACTTTCAAATAAGACTCTTCCAATATTAGAACATTTAACAAAACTTAAGAGCTGAAATCAAATAAAAACATAAATTAAATTATACCTAAAATAAACAAATAAGCATGCAAGTGAGGCCATGGGGGCCCTCCATAACTCCACAAGCACACTACTTCAAAGGAGACTCAGATGTAGAAGCAAAATCGAAGTATGATTCTTTATTTCAAAATCTTCATTACAAAACCAACTCTAAGATTACAACTCTCTCTAATTCTAAGATTACAAGCTTCTTAAGATTACAAATGGAGGAGATTGTACTCCTATTTATACAATGGGATGAGTAACAAACTCATAATGATCATCCACTAATCTCTCTTTAGTTCCATACATCTCTCAACCATCTAGACACATAACTCCCTTTTGTCCTTGATCTTCTCCATGAGATCATGATCTTCTCCATGAGGTTATCTTCTCAAATTCAAATTTGATCATGCAAGGCCACATAAAGGTGTCTTGGAAGCTTCCTTGGCACCTACACATGTCACAAAAACAATCCATTTTCCATATATAAAGTAAAATATATTATTTTCTAATATTTAATCAAGAATTTCTCTTAAAAATGCTTAAAAATAAATAATATTTGGAAAATATAAATGAGACCCATTAATGGTGAACAATAGGGAAAATGAAGTGACATGGTGGTGAATAATGAGTGATATAATGGAAGCATAGGTGAAAAATGTATGGTAATGAGTGATATTTGTATGACGTTTTGAAGCCCAGACAGATGGTGCGGCATTTCCATCAAGGTTCATCCTTTCAATCCTCTGAATCACATCATCCAATTGAACTTCCTATTTTGATGAAGTGGTTGGATCTTCTACATGAGGGGGATACGACACTTCAAAAGGAGATTCCAAAGATTGATCCAAGATAGGGATCCCCCCTTCAAGATGTGGAATCTCATCATCAAACTTGTGATATGCCTTTATATGGGTGAATCTATCCAGATGATCAAGTTGCCACTCAACAATTTTGTCATTCTTGGTGGATCCAAGAAAAATCACATCTTTGGAAAGAATGAACTTCTTGTTTACCTCATCGTAAAGATGATATGACTTAGTGGTATTGGAGTACCCCAAGAATATGCACTTTCGACTTCTTGCACCAAGTTTGTTTCTTTGCTCCTTAGGAATTAAGGCACAACAGGTGAAACCAAAATCCCTGAGATGCCTCACCGAAGGAATGCGGCCATACCACATTTCATAAGGAGTCTTGTTCCCAAGAGCATGAGATGGACTCTTGTTCCTAACATATAGTACACATAGAACTGCATCAACCCAAAACATCAACTGAGCATTCTTGAAAAATAGCATTGAACGTACCATGTTCAAGAGTGTCATGTTCATTCTTTTTGCTACACTATTTTGCTAAGGATTGTATGGAACAATGGTTTGATGCTTGATCCCATGTTGGCGAAGATAACTTTCAAACTCATTTGAAGTGTATTGACCTCCATTATCAGTACAAAGAGTGTCGATAGGAGATTGAGCATCATTTTCAATCCATAGATGAAAATTTTTAAAAGTTTCAAATGCTTGAGATATTTGTTTCAAGAAATAAACCCAACACATCCTAGTGTAGTCATCAATAAAAGTCATGATATATTTATTACCAGAGGTAGATGGAACAGGCATGGGGCCACACAAATCAGAGTGTATCAACTCTAGCTTTCTACTTGCTCTCAAAGTAGAATCATGAAAAGGTTTCTTGTTGGGTTTACCAAGGATACATGCCTCACATTGCTTCAAGTTACTTGGAATGGTAGGAAAACCAGAGACAACCATTTTTTTCAACACACGAAGACTATCATAATTGATGTGCCCAAATCTAACATGCCACAAGAGACTAGAAGACAATGTACCTTCATAATGGTGAGAAAGGTATGCAAAATTCGGTGCTCGTGCAGATGACCCTTTCAACTTTAGCAATTTGTCATTCTCCCATCTTGTCATTACGACCATGTTGTCGGAAGACCTCCTTATTTCAACTTTTCCATCAAACATGTGAATGGAATGGTCGTGCTGTCGAATGTGCACAAGAGACAACAAGTTCCTCCACAACTCAGGAAGATTGAGAACATTATGCAAAAGAAAACTAGAGAATCCATTGAATTTGAGCTTGTTGGTGCCAAATCCCGTAGGTTTGAGACTAGAACCATCTGCAAAAATTATTGCATTGTATACATTGTCATTCAATTCTTCAAAGAATTCTCTCTAAAAAGTCACGTGGCAAGTTGCACCAGCGTCAAGCAACCAAGCATCTCTTCAAGAAGCAAATGAAGTTTTGAACAACTCTTCATTTATGCAAATATTGCAATGAGTAATAACAAAATGAGAGGATTTAGGAGCTTTACCTTTTACTTCCTTCTGTTCCTACTTGTCTCTGATCTTCTCCCATGGGATCCTACATGTCTTTGCTTCATGTCCATTGTTGCCACAATGGACACAATGAGATCATATCTCTCACTTTGATTATGCCTACCCCGCTACCTCATAAATACTTCTTTCCACTTAGGGTTTCCATAGCAAAAGACAATTTCTCATTCATCGCATCATCTTGTTGATGAGCTGCCAAGTCATTAACAATTTTAATCACATTGCTTGCTCTGAATATCTTGTGAACATTGGAAAACTTTTGAGGTTTTTCCGGAGGAAAATATGGCACAAATACAAACTCCAAAGTACACTTTCTTCTTAGGAATTTGCAAGTAGCACAGGGTGAGTTAGACGAGGTCGAAGCCATCTTTTTTTTTTTGAAATACTGTCCACAAGCAACTAAAAGACACATCTTCTTTCAAGTCTTCTTGTGCGTGAGCTCTTAGCATGATTTCACTGTAACGTCCAACAATGTTATCATCTTCTTCTTATAAAAAAATCTCACAAATGTATTCTTCATGTTTAAGATGATAGTCCTCTATGTTTCCATACAATATGAATGTAAAATTATGTTAACACTTTTTCCACACATAGTTGTAACGTTGAATTGGGATATGAAAATAGAGTCGTCAATTGTTAGTTGGAAAATGTTTATTCCATATCCTTTTTGGTTCAAAAAATCATTTTTTCAATCGTACATGACTTTGAAATTAATAATTGATTGGCCAAGTCAATGTTAATGTAATTGTCCTTATTGTATGGACAAATAACAATGCTAATATATTTTCCATGAACAATCCCCTTGATTTTTAATAGGAAGCAAACACTTTTTTCATAACTAGGACAACATCTTACTCTATTTTCATTGTTAGGCTTCATTTTGTTTTCGTCAAAACTTCCATCAAAAGATATTATCATTACGAAAACTTGTATCTTCTTCACTAATAAGTGGGTGCACTAAGTGCAAGGTCCCACTAAATTGATGAGACAACTTCTTTTATTATCTCCCTTTGTTATAATTTCTTCTTCCTTGCATAATATCTTTGATATTAAATATTTGCATGGAGTTATTTGTTGAAATAATGTAACTGCAAAGTGTATTCTTATTATTATTTGATATATTATTCATTGGATCAATCCCCATTGTGGATTGATCATGTCGGCTATTGTAAAAGGACCAAATCCCCTTTTTCAGATTGGTCATAATACAATTGTAAAAGGCAAAAGAAGAAGTCGGCCCCAGAATATATCAAAGAGGCCTCGAAATATAATAAAGGTGGTTATAACCACCCAGTTTGAGAAGTCGGCCCTGCCAGTGAAGAGACACTTCACACGTGCCAGATTTGTATAAATAAGGAGGCTAGCGCCTCACTTAGACACACACCTCACTTGCTCATTAAGAGACAAGTTTCAGAATTGCAGTTGGAGAAGAAAGAGAGAGAGTGGTGCATCTTTGGGAGAGGATCTTCTATATTAGCTTGAGTTATCTCTTGGCATTGTATTGGCTATCTATAATAAGGAAGTTTTGCTGGGTTTTCTTCCCCTAAAGGGTTTCCCAGGATAAATGTTGTGTCTCTTGTGATTGTGTATTTCTCAGTAATCTTGTGTTATGCTATTGTTATCTATTGAAATGCAAAGAACTATAATAATGGCTTAAACATTAGCATTATTAAAGTCCCACTAAAATATATTTCGTTTAATTTTGATGAGGATTATATAAACCTTAAAAAATATATTCTTCTTCTCAACTTAAATATTTCTTTTATATTTCCTGGGATACTAACTACTCCTTTATTTCCTTTTCAAAGAATCAATGTTCTCCTTACCTTATATAATTCGGATGGGAACTAAAACTCCACAATAATATTAAACCATATCTTGATGGAGCTCAATCCAACTTAACCTTCGCCGATAGTTAATGTTGGAAAGGCACGACCCTTACATTATAATCAAATTACTTAGTCGTTGGTATGCATTAGGATAATGGCAGCCTCAACACACTAATATGGTGAGGTCGTAACAATGTTTGGAACGCCACCACTTTTCATATTCTAAACCCCAAATATGATTGGTGGGTGGTCTCACAATGCGATGGTCGTATAGATTTTTATTTTGATGTGACTTTTCATACCCACGACTGCCGATGGGAACGGTGCTGAAGAAACCATGGTGGTGAGTCACGATGGTGGTTTGGTGCAATATTTCCCCCACGACCTATATTCCATAGCTTTTGTTCCATGAGGTGCACGTAGCTCATCTGTCATGATATATCTATTTATTTAATTATTTAATGTGCCAAACAGATGCCCATAGATAGCACGGTTAAACTCTCATCCACCATATGCGTGGGCAATTGTGAAACTTCTAAAGCCCAACAATATAGAACTAATAAACTCAACAATGTCACACAACAAATTAAATTTCACTTATAATTTTCTGCAATTGTATTTTAGTGTCCACGCTGAGTTTCTTTTCACCAATAAAGTTTTACATAGCAGATAAATAATTAACCAAGAATCAAATGAAGAAGACAACAACAATCGCATCAATAGTACACAAAGAAAGGCAGTGGGCCTTGCTCCATGAGGTACAAGTTAGTATTAAAGTGAGCATCATTTCAATATTTAAGCCATTTGATTATGTTGTATCTTAGATTGCTCTAGATTTCATGATATGTGCTTGGACATTATGCCTTTTGCCCTGCTTCACCTTGGTGGTTGACATTGTGCCCTAGTAAATGGTTTTCCTTGGGGATAGGTTTACTATTGGGAACTCCCTTAATGAGTCATTGTACCATTCCCGACCATACTTACCACTTTCCATCAATGTTCCCCTCCATTTCCTTTTCTCTTGGGATTTTAAGGTATATTGACCCAAGAAGGGGTTGCCCCTCATTCTATGGGAAGAAGGGGCTAAAGGCCCAGAGGGGTTGGTGTTGGGTAAAAGATAAAAGCCTTATATAAAACTTCCAGATGCTTTTCCCAGGGATCACCCAAGAAAGCAATGAAACGCTTATCTTTGAATAAAGGGGACCCACAATATAATAAAGAAATGCTTAAAAGGTTAGTTGGAGGATAGGAGGTCTCATCACGAGCCGACCTATCACGTCCATGGATATCTAGTGGTATGATATTGTCACCATCTGGTCACCAAACCAAGGCAATGGCTCTCAATTGCATGGCTGAGAGAAAGAGGGTCTCATCACAAGCCATCCTTCTCATTTCCATTAGGTGTTTTTGGGTGACATTTCCATCACCTGGTCACCACATTAGGGAAGTGACCTTCAATTTCCCCTTATGCTATTATGAATGAAAATATAAAGAAAGAAAGATAAAAGGCAAATTGTTGGGCTTGGAAAAAGTGCATTGCGGATAAAGGTACCACACACCCTCTACAAAGGCACACATGAATGAGACACTACGACCCCTTGTATGTCATGAGCCCTATGCCCATTGAGTCTTGACCCTATCCACCTCATACACTTTACATGGCTTAGAGATGGACCTCTTGGAAGCTCTCCTTGACCTAGGGAAAGATCTACCCAATATGACACCTTGTCAACCCTCCCGTATTTAAGCTTGACAAGTCGCATAATGTATTTGAGCTGTTAATTGTTTGATATAGTGATCTCTGATGCACATGCTTAGATGGCTTATTTATTGATTGGATCAACTTATCATGTCATGATGTTATGACTTGAGATCCTTGGAGGGCGTGTTCATTTGTCTTTGCAGGACCTAGCTGGTGTACAGTTTTGGGAGAACAAGCCTAGCTTGGGCTTCCATGGGGCTACAAGCCCACAGGTTGGATGCCAGGGGCCCGCATGCCAGATGAGAGAGATCAAACTTGGATGACCTTGATGATGACTTGGAAAACCTAGCCCACCCCTTGCTTGCCAAACGATTTTCCCAAGAGGGGCAAAACGTCCCACTTTTGATCTTGACGTCATGATCTTGGGGGCTAGGGCATGGTGGTGAGGTGCCACTCTTTGACACATGGACGTTTTGAGGACAAGAAGGTCTTCACCATGATATGAGTGCCTCATGATCTTGCGGGCTAGGGCATGGTGGTGAGGTGCCACTCTTTGACACATGGACGTTTTGAGGACAAGAAGGTCTTCACCATGATATGAGTGCCTAGATGCTCGACACATGGCCTTTGGAGGCCCATTCATGCTTCCCCAACACCAACGATTTCCTCAAAGTGGCAAAACGTCCCCTAAAGGGGTGACGTCCTCCTAAACTAGGGTTTAATTTGTGCAAAAAGTGAAATTTTAAGTGAATTGTTTAATATTACTTTTTTAAGGGGGCAAGATTAGGGTTGTTGACCCCTAATCTTTTGTTTTACTCCTTAATTTGTGGACAAACTATGTTACCTACTTTTAGTATAAATGGAGATCATAAGATCTCATTTTGAAGATAACTCTCCCTCTTGTGGGAGACTTGGTCTGAAATTTTCGGCCCTCTTGGCTCTTTTATCTCTTTTGCACTTGTGTATGGATATACTTATGAATTGTTGATGGAAGAAGTGATGCGCTAGCCTTGGAAGGCTATTCTATTGCTATTGTGGTGGATTATCTTGGCATTTTTCCTTGACTTGGTATGGTTTTTACTTTCTTGCTATCATTTGTTTCAAGTCAAGGTTATTGTGCTAGGAACTAGGTGGGAAGTATAAGGGCATACACCCCCACCTTAGTCTTCATCACTTTATGCTTCATCTTATTGCTTTGACAAGGATTTGCTAAGAGAAGTATAAGGAATACACCCTCTTAGCCTAAACCCTAGCCTAAAGAAACTTGCATTAGGAAGTAAAAGGGATTACACCCCCAAGGAGGTAGCTTCTCTAAGCTCCTTTGACTCCATTAACCCCATAGTAAAGGTACTAATCATACTACTTTTTTGCATTGGAGATATAAAATCATTGCCTTGGGAAACGCAATTTTTTACCTTTTGAAAGTTTTCTTGCTTGAAATTGATTTGCCTCATTGAGAGGAGTCTTCCCCCACAAGGGCATCTCCTCTCTCTCAGTACTCTAATTGTTGTTATAAACTTTAACCTACAACCATTAGGGTTGCATAACCCTAGCTATTAACACTCTCATAACTACTAAACTAACCCTAGACTAGCTCCTAAATTTTGTACACTAACTCTACTAACTAGGATTACCACCAAGTTTGATTGCATAATAGGTGTCCTATCCATCTCTCCCACTGTTTCTTAGAACCCCTAAAAATTTACTCTCAATCTGCAAGTGAAAAACTGAGAAATCACTGCAGAAAGGGCACTTTAAGTAAAAATCCGTTTTAGTTTCAGTAGACAAACTTCCAACTTACTTTCTGAGTGAACGATGAGGAATCTCACCAAACGGTTGAAAACCCACTTGCAGAATGGGTTGATTTACAAATCAAGTGGATCGTTTCCAAAAAAAAGTGAATATTTTGGGAGAAATCACTGCCAACAATAAGGTGTTTTTAGAGGCGGTCACACCTTCCCTTAAGAGACAAAGCGACCAATTTTGGTTGGTCGCCCTTTTCCAGTGTCGAGGGTGCGACCAACCCAAAATTTGAAAAATTCGTAAGTTTTGGTGCGATGGTTGCTCCTTTCAATATGGAGAGGGTGCGACCGTGTCTGTTACACAGATTTGTTCGTTGAAACTATGATTTCCTTATTCTTTGGCTTGTCTGGCTTGCTCCAAGCAGCGTAACTCTGATACCCTGTCAATGTTTCATTGAAGCCTGCACAGGAGATCTAGCTAAAGCAAGTACAAACAAAGCTTATCAAGAAAGGAAGAGAGATTCAATATGGAAGAATGAGAAAATATATTCACACTACTCCAATGAGCTGATGATTGATACATAAATGATGATCAATATGATACAATGAATGAGTGGAATACACTCATATATAGGACATAACATTCTATAATAGCAGAATGCATGCATGTATAATAGCATAATAGTGATGATCTAAAAATAGAAAGTCTAAAATAGAACTAGTCAGTTAACTCCCATTGAACTAGTGTGCCGAAAATAGAAATTTCTCCAACATCAATAGCTTCAACACCACGAGACTTATTCCAATTTCCCTACCCTGAATTTACATAGAATTGATTATAATAGTTACTATAAGTTCCAAATGCAATTAAAATGTACTCGATGCCCTAGTAGGATATTTTAGGTTGTAGCTACTAGGTTCTAACTTTTGAAGGGTACCACAGGTCTATGGTTATCCATGACATCACTACATTTATTATTATGCCCCAATTTCCCTGTTTTGTGATGTGATTTCCCGCGAAGATACTTTCGGTGACACATATGTCAATTGCTATCTAACTTGTATTATATTACTTCTGTAGCAACAAATAGCACTATCATAGTACACAACGTTGGTTATTACTTAACTCGTCTCAGTAGTTATCCTGGTTTTGTTCTTTGAATTTGAAACGAAATATTTTCTTCAATGGACTTTCTGATTTTTTTGTGGCAAAAGGCCAAGTTGTGCTCAAAGATCAGGAATCTCGCCAAACGGTTGAAAACCCACTTGCAGAATGGGTTGATTTACAAATCTCGTGGACCGTTTCCAAAAAAAGTGAATATTTTGGGAGAAATCACTGCAAACAATAAGGTGTTTTTAGAGGCGGTCACACCTTCCCTTAAGAGACAAAGCGACCAATTTTGGTTGGTCGCCCTTTTCCAGTGTCGAGGGTGCGACCAACCCAAAATTTGAAAAATTTGTAAGTTTTGGTGCGATGGTTGCTCCTTTCAATAGGGAGAGGGTGCGACCGTGTCTGTTACACGGATTTGTTCGTTGAAACTATGATTTCCTTATTCTCTGTCTTGTCTGGCTTGCTCCAAGCAGCGTAACTCTGATACCATGTCAATGTTTCATCGAAGCCTGAACAGGAGATCTAGCTAAAGCAAGTACAAACAAAGCTTATCAAGAAAGGAAGAGAGATTCAATATGGAAGAATGAGAAAATATATTCACACTACTCCAATGAGCTGATGATTGATACATAAATGATGATAAATATGATACAATGAATGAGTGGAATACACTCATATATAGGACATAACATTCTATAATAGCAGAATGCATGCATGCATAATAGCATAATAGTGATGATCTAAAAATAGAAAGTCTAAAATAGAACTAGTCAGTTAACTCCCATTGAACTAGTGTGCCGAAAATAGAAATTTCTCCAACATCAATAGCTTCAACACCACGAGACTTATTCCAATTTCCCTACCCTGAATTTACATAGAATTGAGTACAATAGTTACTATAAGTTCCAAATGCAATTAAAATGTACTCGATGCCCTAGTAGGATATTTTAGGTTGTAGCTACTAGGTTCTAACTTTTGAAGGGTACCACAGGTCCGTGGTTATCCATGACATCACTACATTATTATGCCCCAATTCCCCTGTTTTGTGATGTGATTTCCCGCGAAGATACTTTCGGTGACACATATGTCAACTGCTATCTAACTTGTACTATATTACTTCTGTAGCAACAAATAGCACTATCATAGTACACAGCGTTGGTTATTACTTAACTCGTCTCAGTAGTTATCCTCGTTTTGTTCTCTGAATTTGCAACGAAATATTTTCTTCAATGGACTTTCTGATTTTGTTGTGGCAAAAGGCCAAGTTGTGCTCAAAGATCAGGAATCTCGCCAAACGGTTGAAAACCCACTTGTAGAATGGGTTGATTTACAAATCA
>JASDQU010420615.1:0-10168 GCA_032191745.1 Picea mariana
TTGGGGGTTTCTTCACCCACGGCGGGTGGAATTCAACAATGGAGAGCCTGAGTTTGGGGGTCCCCATGATGGTTTTTCCACAGGGGATCGATCAATGCACCAATAGAATGCTCGTGGTTAACCAGTGGAAGATTGGATTAAGGTTAAAGACGTGTAGGGACGATGGAGTGATAGACCGAGGAGAGATTGCAAGAGCTGCCAAATCTCTGCTGGGAAGCAAAGAAGGGGAAGAGATGAGGAGAAAGGGTAAAGAAATAAGAGAAACGATAAGGCAAGCATCGAGTGAAGGAGGATCCTCTTGGATTAACCTGCAACGTTTGGTCGACTATATTGGGATCACGAGCACCCAACAAGTTGCATCAGAAATATGACCAGTGTGAAGTCCGAAAGGAGCTGACAACCTATAACAGGTTTCCAAAAGTTGCTCAAAATATTATTTGTATTTCTTAAAAAGATATTTCTATGTCCATCGTGAATTCTATGATTCTGTAGAAAATAGAACGCAACGGAGAACAGAATTTTCAAAATATTTATGGTTATTATGTATCTTTTATCTTAGGTTATTGTTAAACTTGTTTAATTTTTAAGCAGAAATGCTTAAATAGTTGAATGAGGATGTTAATTGCCATTGCACCATATACAATACCATTTTGAGAAGATACATGACATCGCATTAACATAAATACTTTAATTAAGAATGTGATATAGATACACATTTTTATATCACTTTTTTATTGATTTTATTTTTTATAATTTTTTTAAAAGTAAAGCTTCATTTAAAGAGTTAAAATATTAATATACCTTCTTTAAAAAGAAGTATGTCTCGATTATAGCCTTTATTATTACCATGTCCTATGTTAAAGGAGTCTTTCATCATGCATTCTCAAGTTAGAGTGATATAATAATAACAAACATAATAGAAGTGGGTCAATGCCTCAAACAATGAGCTAACCAACGATGTGTATAGTGATAGTGGGGTGTTGGTTGTGGTTATTAGTCTCCTTTATCCAATTACTAATAGGTGGATTAATGTTAATGAGTATCAAATTTTATCTGGTAGTAGGGTGATATTAAGGAGTTTGAGCTCGCAAAAGATAACAAGTGCAAGGGTGGAAAAACATCTTTCATAGTGTGAGGGAAAAATAAATAAAGTGTGTGCATGCTCTAGCCACTATCAAACATATTGAACAACCATGTGACTTGGCCAACATCCAAAATATTAGCATTTTAAACTCTTATTAAAAGATAAAATATTAACATACTTTTTAAAAAAAGTAGGTCTCAATTATAGCCTTTATTATTACCATGTCCTATGTTAAAACAACCTTCATCATGTATTCTCAATTTAGAGTGATATAATAATAACAAACATAATAGAAGTGGGTCCATGTCTCAAACAATGAGTTAACCAACCATGTGTATAGTAAAAGTAGGGTGTTGGTTGTAGTCATTAGTGGCCTTACTCCAATTAGTAATAGGTGGACTAATGTCAATGGGTATCAAGTTCCACCTATTAGTAGGTGGCATTTAGGAGCTTGGGCCCACACAAGATAACAAGTGCAAGGGTGGAAAAACATTTTTCATGTTGTGAGGGACCAACAGATAGAGTGTGTGCATTCTCTCGCCACTATCAAACCTATTGACCAACCCTGTGCTTGGCTCACTCCCAACTTGGTTGGACCTGTTGTGGTTGGACCTAAAGGAGTGAGGTGAGGACAGAGGACCATGCCATCTAGGTAGGCCAAATGGGCCCAAAGGCTGTGGAACTCTACTCATTATACAATGAATCCCATGTTGATATTTAATAAGTTGATCGAGATGCTCTATCTCTATACATAACTTGCATGTTTGGACAATAATCTATAAAATTAAGTTGACACACATTAGTCCCCAGATCGGGTGACAAGCGACCAAAGTGCAAATAACTATGATCGCGCCATGGGTTCTCACCCCGTCCTTTTGTTCATGCATTTGGACAAGTATCCACCTTCCACCATCTAATCAAGATTCCCTCCACGTGCGAGGGATTGTGATTTTCATATGCTAAACCCATAGGAGGCGATGACGAATGAGGGAAGGTACGAAGGGGATGTTTGTAAGTCTGATCCAAATAAAGTTTCCATTTATGGTAGCTAGAGAAACTCAAATGTATGCCCTAGCGGTGTCCATCATCGCGAGGAAAGGAAAGCAGATAAATATGGCTTGGGTTCTCATTACAGTTTCAGCCCTTTGTTTCAATCTGAATTTTGTCTGCATCTAGAAGGAGATCAACTCCAGTATTTCAATGGCCCCTTGTACTACCCATGTCAAGGTGACCTCTTTCTGCAAAACACAAGCAACCCTTGCTACCAAGGAATCAATGACCCACTATCAACACTATGTCTCTCTTGTGGTGAAAGAGATCTTTCAACCCCTAGAAGAAGAAGTAAAGACCATCAAAGCCTATCAGGAAGACAAGGATGTGGACCGATAGCTGGGAGAGATTGTTCTTGATCTGGGTTTCACTGGGAATCAATATAAAAGTTTCATATAACAATTGAGCTCTATTGGAATACCAAGGAAATGGTATCCCGAGGAATAATTATGAAAGAACGAGACTATATGAAGTTTGGGCAAAAACTGGAAGATATTGAGCATCAAAACAAGCTCCTACTCACCTTGGTATCTTGGCTAGTTAAGAAAAATGGTGGCTCCCTACAACTGGCGTGTGATGGTTACTTGTTATTCAAGCCTCTTCTACCTCATCCAAGCACGAGGAATGTAGTGGGGACCTCTAAGTCTGTTGCCTATATTTTTCATCTCAATGACTGAGATCTACTCTGCTCTTTCTAGCCTAGCTCTATGTGCTTTTATTCAAGTCTCTGCCTATTATATCTGTTATCTTTCCATAGCCATATTTTTCCCTCGGACTCTCAGGTTTACTTATTTTTCTCTTAGTATTAATATGCTACAATTTCATTTTGGATGTTGGTCTGGTTTTCCTTTTGGAAATCCAATAGTTATCTTGGATTTTGAATCCTTTTGATCAAGACCTTGAATCCATGGGAATCTTAGATATGAATAAAACTATGTACATCATATTAATAATTTAATAGAATCTTTTTACATACAAAAAAATATTGTTTTACTTTAGTGTAACATCAAACCAAGAGAAATGATGTGAAACATCATCATTAAAAAAACAATATATTTTTTCCATATCCACAAAAGATTTTTAGTTCTGAACAACATCAAAGTGGTATGAAATTCAATGGACCATGGTAGGTGGGCACTAAGAAAGGTAGCATGTGAGTTTAAGGAACCAGACATATATTGTCAACATACAACCTCCACAAAAACCTAGATATACCAAGCCATAGAGTAGAGCTAAAATAGATGTCTTAGAATTTTTGCATGCCCACATTGTGGGTACCATGGATTACACCATCCACTAGAAGGCTCAAAAAAAAAAGTCTTTGTTTGGATTTAGCATAAGCTTCCAAACATAGTTTAATCAAAAAAATCATGTTTATTGATTGGATTGTAATCTCCTTCCAAAATTGAGTTCAAGTAAATCCATTTGTGTATCATGATCGACTTGTATTTATGAAAGGAACTAACCACACCCCATTTTTAGTCCCATCACTAGTCTCATAGAGCTAGAAAGATAGAGCTAGTAAGATAAAGTTTTAAGATCAATTCATCATAAATGAGTCTTTGAATATGGTCCACAATTATATTTTGATGCATTCCTTATAGCAAATTAGCATTTTATCTATATGCATAGAACATGTCTTCTCTTCAAACAATCATGCAAATCATTTCTTGAGTGCATGCCTCATCTAAATAGCCTCAAGGATGAGAATTATGAATATGTTCATCATCAAATTGTTGAAGATTGAATAGCTTTGGAAGATATCCTTATTGTATTTGACCAAGACAAACCCTAAAGAATGTTATTATATTATATTTTTTAAGACAGACCTATTGTGCCTTTGTAAAATTCGACCCAATTGTGCCTTGACAATTAAATGTAATTTAAGAGCGAAAATTGACAGGCCGACCCAGACCTAATTTAGGGAGGCCAGGCCAATATTTATAAGGGAGGCCAACGCCTCACTTTTTCACTCACTCATAAGCTCTGCAACAAGAGAAAAAGTGTTTGAGTATTCAAGGAGAATTTGTTGCAACTAGTGGTGACGTCAAGGAGGGTTTAGTCTATCTCTTGGTATCTCTTGGTTAAGTGGTGTGCTACTCTTTCCTAGTGAAGGAGTAGAGGATGATATTCAAACTTGTTAGTTCTCTCTTGGAGAGAAGCATTTTTCTTGGTTGGATAATCTATATAGAGGAATTTTGTTGGGTTTTCTCCCTGTAGATGGTTTCCCAAGATAATTTTTGTGTTTCTCTTGTTTATGTGATTGTATCTCTTTCAGTGATCTTCTATATGCAGCTAATGTGCTAAATGATTGTAATAATAAAGAAGAATTGTAACTGCTAGTTGTATAAGTAAAATATCAACATGGTATCAGAGAAGACCTAAAAGAGACCAAATCACGATTTATAAGAAGTGGCTAGCCTCAGCATGCCCTCTCCAAAATCCATTTTTTGATATTGCAGTTGCCACAGAATTAGGGTTTCTACATAAACCCTAAAGGTGACATTTTCACTATTTGATAAGGACGTTGGAGAAAGTAACCACACCTAGGATCTCACCCTATGAGGGTTCATCTAATCCATGGATCAAAATTATGATATTTGAAAGCTAGAAAATTAGGGTTTCCTCATAAACCCTAAGTCTGGTTCCAGCTACTGCAGATTTTGTGACAAATTTCATCCTTGACTCAATAATCTCTCTGGTAAGGTCTACAAACCTCATCTTGAAAAATTATTTGTTTACTTGTTATGGGCAGGATGACTACTAGTACCAAGCTTGACAAAAATCTTGAAGGAGTCGACGACTTTCGAGCATGGAAGTACAGAGTGATGCTCATTCTAGAAGCGAATGGCCTTGTAAGATTTGTTGAACAAGATATTGAAGAGAGAAAGGAAGATGAGGCCAAAGCCAAATAAAAGAAGAATCTGATCAAATCAAAGAGGATTATTGTCGATTCCATCAAGAACCATTTAATTCCTCATGTCTCAGCATTAAAAAACCCAAATAAAATGATGGATTCCTTATCTCGTCTATTTGACGCAAGAACATCAATCGAAAAATGACCTTGAGGACACAACTCAAGAATGTGAAGATTCAAAATTCAGAAACCATTCAATCTTACTTCACAAGATTGTGCCAGATTAAAGAACAACTAGAAGCTATTGGAGACTCAGTCGAAGAAGCTGAGATAACGATGGCCACATTAAATGGTCTTCCAAATTCTTTGGAATCCTTCATCCAAGGAATCTTCTCTAGAAGAAAGTTAACTAAGTTCAACAGGTTATGGGAAGAATCTAATAAAAAAAAGCCAGAATATAGGAAATAAAGGAAAATATAGAGAACAATGAAGATCAAGCGCTAACAGTTCACACAAGAAAAGGAAATAAAAAGAAAGAAGTTCACTCTCACAAAAGATTTCAGAAGCCTCATAAAAGACAAGATTCTCATAAATATCTCTCAAGCTTCGAATGCTTCATTTTCCAGAAGATGGGACATACTGSAAGAAATTTTYCCCAAGAAAAAGACCAAGATAAAACCAAGAATTTTAAAAGGCATCATGTCCATTTCGCAGGAGAAGATGAACATGATCCAAAAAGAAAAAAAGAAGATGATCCAAATGAACTATATATTTTGTGATCTAGGACATAACACTTCTGAAACACTTGATTCATATCAAGTGATATTGATATCTATATCTCATTTCCTTCCACACTAAAACTTCAGGAAGTGATCCCTCAGATCTTTTAATGACTATGGTTGAGTTTTAATTTTGCATGCGTTAATTAACCATTTGAGAAACTTAGTGAAAGAATGAGGAAAGAAGAGGAATTATGGCAGCCATATACACATATGCATATCTGAAATAAAATAATATACAACAAACCGTAACACGCAGATTGATAACGGAGTTCAGCACAACTTTGCCTACGTCTCTGGGCCTTTGTCTTTGTGGGGCAGGCTTCTTTATTTCTATTCAAAAGCTCAAAAGTACATTGCAGCAGTGCCAATTGGCTACAAGACTGATCCGGTCATGTTCATCCAGATCTCTAGAACCCTACAAAGAAAACAGCACACAAAATGGACGTCCGGAGCTCCCAGAAATGGCCCGACGGCGTCTGCTCCTCAATAGCTTCCCTGCAAAAAAATGGCTTTGGCTTGGCTTCCCTTCAGCATAAATCTACTTTTTTTTGTCCTTGATTGTCCTCCATGGCCTCAAACAAGCCTGGTTTATATAGATTTGAAGTTGGTTATCCATCCCCAACTTCCTCCCAAAATTTGGGCTCCAAAAATGCCCAATATCTCCCAAAAATGGAGAAAATCAATTAAAATCAAGCATATTATCATTAAAAATCCCAAAACATTATAACAAAACCCACTTTGTTTAAAAATAGGGCACAACCCCCTTTTGGTGCTCGCCCTGGTCATATGCGACGGCCCATGTGGCCGAGCACTGTCCCCATAGTGCGTTGGCCCCCTCTGTATTCAGCTCCTGGTTCGATGGTGGTTCATGGAACCTCGGACTAGCCCCATAACCGCGCACCCTGTTTTGGATTGAACCCCGGGTCACATGGAACCCGCCCGTGGACCAAGGGCTGGTCCCTATCCACTCCCGCGCAAGTTAAAACCTCCGCGCCCGTGGTTATATGCAGTGGTCATGTGCGGTATGAAATATACCATGGTTGTATGTTGAACCGTGGGCTGGGGCTAACCGACAACTACATTAAACAAACATAAATATAATGTTCGTCGTATGTATAATAAGAACCACCCATAGACCGGGCGGTTAGCCCGGTCCTGCCAGTCCGTTGCCTAGAGGATAGGTCACAGGTTCGACCCACGCCGAAACCATTTAATTTTACATATAACCACAATAGCCAACCACAGAGTGCCACGTGGCAGCCCATGACTGGGCCATGTGGCACATCAACAACCAACCAAAAGCTGCCAAATGTCGATCACTGATTTGTCCACATCACCTCCCACGTACCCTGTCTAGTCATTGCCCTATCATCCGCTGACGTCATCCCGTGCCACGTGTCACCCTTATAGTGGTGACACGTGTCACCCTTACAGTGGTGACATGTGTCACCCCTGGATTGGTCCAGTTGTCTGCCCATATGCCATATCATCCTGCCACGTGTCACCTCCTAGAGTTTCCACATCAATTGTATGGTTGTACGGCCTGTACAGTCAGCATGCCACGTGGCACTGTACAGACTGTACAGTCATCCCCTTTTTTTTTCTTGTTTGGGTTTTCGGACAGAACGCGATATCTTGCGCATACGGAGCCCGTTTGACGAAGTAAATATACCATCGGGATCAGGAAGATGAGACGGACGCAATGGTGTTAGTTTCGTCAGATTCCAATCACTTTCATTTTTTGAGCATTTTTAAGCCCTGTCAGGCTTCTGGATCTGATTCTGGATCAGGAAGTAAAAGAGTTGGAGAATTTTTGTATCATGAGGGTTAAGTACAAGTTGTGAAGAAGTATCATTATTCATCCAGACATCATACAGATCAAAGCAAGCAGTCTGACAAATGCATGCTCCAGGTATGCACCCTTCATATTTGATTTTAGTTTTAAGTTTTAGATTTTATGCATTTATTATCTTATCTTGTTGGATCATTATCATTGGTACGGGAATCCAACAAAGTCTCATTTAAGAACAAGAAATAGTTTATGTGCTCGGGGGTGGCATATGTATATGTCTATGGTTGGGTGATAATGATGTGGCATTGTTTATGGTAAAACACGCACATTATAATAGAAATCACAGTGTTTTGCATTTTACCAAAGAAGAAGACCTTGTCAATGGATAATGAATCCACCTTGGTAGGAAGTAGAATTTATTTGAACTCTGAATTAACTTTTCATATTAAGACATGGTATCCATCACCAAGTATATCTTAGAGAAACTCTGAGGTTATTGTAGACTTAGAAGAATTTAAGGCTCAGAGGGAGCAAGAATGACATTCCCTATATTTGAGATTGAGTTAACCCCAGTGCCAGATGGTGCAGATTGACCATTCTTCAAATCATCAAAAAAAGTTATTAGATCCATAAGGACCTACCCAGAACCATTGTAGTAATCAGGAAGAATCCAACATGGTCCTGTGACACTTTGCAAGACACAAATCCATATAGCATTTATGAGCCATATCATACGGAGTAGATGGCTCTCGAAGATTATATAGACTCAGAGGAAGTCAAGCTTCAGAGGGAGCATGGAAACTCATAGTGAGACTGATATCAAAGAATATCAAATGGGAAAAAGGATAAGTCTTCTAGGACTGACAGAGATATGCCATGAGTTGACAAGACTAGATCGTTACTTCAGAAACTTCTAGGAGTTGTGAAATCTTCTGGGAATATTCCATTGTTTCAATGACAAAGGAAGAATCAAGTTAGAAGGATTGGGATATGGAATTTTCCTTGAGAACAGAAGGGAAGTGAGTGATGATTTCCAATATTGATATAGCATATCAAGCATGTTGTATATAAAAATATAAATATGTACAAAGCCTAGATTGTGTCCAGAGGATTCTCCCAGCAAAAGGGAGAAGACTATGACGAGACTTTTGCTCTAGTAATAAGAAGAAGTGTATATAGAATAACCATGATCCATTAAAAGAAGTTGATGCAATATGATATTTAGAGGGAGAAAATGAATCTAATATCGTGATAGAGTAGAGGAGCTACTCTCAGATTTCAGTAGCTACAGTGAGAATGGAGCAGTCATTCTCAGTTTTAGAAAAAGCAATTGTAGGTGCAGAGTCCCAGTTCCAGAAGAAACAATTGCAAAGAGAGTAGAGGACATACTCTCAGGTAGTGAGACAGATAATTCTTTGCATAAACAACATAAAGTTAGAACATGATTTTTCATATTGAGTTGTAGCTGAGCAAGTGTACTAGTTTGGTACAATGTGATGTGAAAATTTGGTTCGTTGATATATTTGAAGAACACGGGGACATATATATGTTTTTCAGTGAAATAAATGATTATGGAAAAACATGTGATGAGGTACCTAAAGGGTACAATTGATTATGGACCCAGATATATCTTGGATTATGAGATAAGATTTGCAAGGCTACACAAATTCATATTAGGTAGGTAGTGTCATAGACCGTAAAAGTACATCTGGATGTTGTTGTGATATTTTGTCTCAGTGAGAGGCAAACCTATATGGCACTCAGTTCCATAGAAGCATAGTATGTGGTAACATGGTCAGGTTGTGGTGAAACAGTGTGACTAGAGAAGTTGATCACAGAATTGTTTGATCTCAAGTTGAAGGAAACATGTATCTTTTATGACAACCAAAGTTCCATAAAGTTGTCAGTGAACCCAATGTGTCATGACAAGTCCAAGGATATCGAGATCAAATACCAATATGTATAGTACATGGTACAGAAGGGGGAAGAAATACGCCAATATATTACCACTGACGAACAAGTAGCAGATGTGTTGACCAAGCCCCTATCCAGAGTCAAATTCGATTTTTTCAGAGACAATCTTGAAGTGATCCAGAAAGAATTCCCTAGAATCGGGAAGTGATGTCTTCCCCAGTTGCAGGAAGTGATGTGTTCTCTAGTAGTGGGAAGTGATGTGTTATCCATTAGTGAGAAGTGATACGATCCCTAGTAGAGGGAGGTGATGTGATCCCCTATAGAGGGAGGTGATGTGATATCCTGTAGAGGAAGGAAATGCAATCCCTAGTAGAGGGAGGTGATGCAATCCCCAGTAGAGGGAGGTGATGAGATACTCCATCACAGGTTGGTAACCCAAATGAAGGCTAGTATGCTACCTTAGTGAAGGTTGGTAAACCCAATATAGGCTAGTATGCTATCCCAACACAGGTTGGTAACCTTAATGCAGGCTGGTACACTACCCCTGATCCGGATTATTTTCGGCACGAAATGAGAGTGGAGATATAATAAAGAAATGCACAGAGATATTGCATATATTCAATAATATAACAGAAATGTATCAAATATGCAACAATAAACATAGATATACAGTAATACACGATTTCTAT
>JASDQU010420616.1:0-10166 GCA_032191745.1 Picea mariana
CAAACCTTCAAATCATTCTTCAAACCCTCAAATCCCCCCTTCAAAGAAATTGTGCATAATTGAGGTAACCTGCAGCTCAAGCTTGCATGAATGGTGTCAAATGTGGCAATGGATTCTCATTTTTAAGTTCTTTTACTTTTAGGCTTTAGTTCAATTTTTTCCTTATTGTTACATTTTTTTTTATTTCTCAAGCATAAAGCTGAGATTCCCTACTAGTTGTATCCAACCACATTCTAGCCATATCCCAGCAGTAACCATACAGGATAGATATCCCAGCTTTATCTGGGCCCTATCCATATCTGATACAGGATATGATATATCCAGTACCCTGCAGCTATCAACTTTATGCAACTTCATATTCACAGGAAATTCATTTGAAGCTATCACAACATAAACGATACACTCCTTAGAAATCCATACTAGCAATTAACATCTCTTTCACTGAAATTCCTCATGGTGGTCAGAGATTTACTTTTTCTTGTGTAGGCAGGACAAGATGGCAGAAAATGGAAACAAGACTGAATGTCACATAAATAAAATAACTAACCTTATCCATTCCTTATAGGGGATGACATATCTGGGAACCTGCTAAGATGTATCCAGTGACTTAGCTTTATATAACTCAATAATCACAAGAAAATCGTTTGAAGCTATATACAGGACTCTGTAGAGATGTATCCAGTAACTTAGCTATCTACTTTATGTAACCTTATATTCACAGAAAACTCGTTTGAAGCTATCAATGTCACTGATACACCCCTTAAATAAGTCCATACAGGAAGTTAACGTGTTGTTTGAGCCGGAAGTCACTCCTGGATTGCTAGCAGGAGCAGAGCCCGACGCCCATCAGTTTAATGTCACGATTTATTTTAAAAAGGGGTGATCAAATGGAGAAAAACTCAGAACGATATCATCTCAACGTAGAAACTAGGCCAGGCATGCATGGACGAATGAGGTCTTGATAAACTTCAAACAGTGAGTTGTAATAAAGGGTGAGTAGGGGAAAGACTTGCATTAGAAGAGTGCAAAGGTATATCACAGACATCAAGTTCGTAACAGACTGTAGAAGAAAGCATTCGAACACAAAGTCCTTTTATATTCAAATACAGAAAACCAGAGAATACAATAATGTCACGACAAATCATTTATCATAACATCCATGCAACAATCCATGCGAATCATTCGACTGTGAACTCTCCGGTATGAGATGAAACATAGATGGGAAAAGGAAACTGTTTGTTATAAACCAAGAAATCTCAAACACAAAGGCATAACTAGGAAACCAGAATATTTGCTGAAACTTTATAGTAGGGAGCTTAGCTCTACCATCGATAGATACAAAAATGGCAAAAATGCCTACATATACTCAAAACAACAACAGCGGCGAAACCAAGATACTGCATTGAAAGCTTTGCGTCTGCATGGCTTCTGACAATTCTGCAGCCGTAATCTTTGAATGGTCGTGCAACTTATGGCAGACGCGATCGATCTTCTGATAGTTTATTCGGCGAATCGACGTGCCTTTAATTCAATGCAGGACTTCCCATTATGGAGGAGACGATGTCTAACCACCACCAACTGCTTCAATAATTGCTTCTTGGGATTGAGGACGACCTGGCCAACTCAGCATTTTGGGATATAGAAGACTCCTCGCGCTGCCACCTGGAATAACTGAATGACTTGACAAATGGGCGCGAAGGATGGGGCGCATGACAGGAGTGGTGGCGTTGGATCATGGGGGCATGGAAGAAGTGGCGAGGTGTGAGAAGCGTGACAGAGGACGGTCCATGGTGGAAGACATCAGGCGAAACAGGGGGAGGGAAGGCCAGAGATAATGAACTTGCTTTTTGGTGAGAGGATGATGTGGAGAGGAGCAGGACACATGGCACACGACAAGTGGATGACGAGAAGGAGAGTGGACCACGCGGACCAAAGAGGGGAGGCGGATGGATGACACACAGCAACAGGGGAAAGGTGGACTGGAAGATGACAAGACATGAGAATGGCCCATGCTGGCTAAACATAGAGCGGCTGAGAAGGGCGGGGTTGTTCAAGCGTCGTTGATCCAGGCGCGGTAATCTTGGCCGTTGAAAAGCTGCGTCCGCAATTTCGGACCCCCCCCCCTCCGCTTAAAGGTAGAAAGGAAGGGGGGGTCCGGAATTGCCTTTATCGCCGTTGATCTGGGTGTGCTGATCTAGACCGTTGGAGAGGTGCACCCCCAATTCCAGACCCCCCCCTCCGCTTAAAGGTAGAAAGGTAGGGGGGGTCTGAATGTCGCTGTGCACCGTTGATTAGGGCACGCAAATCCCAGCCGTCCAAAATTGATTCTCATTTAACACAGACGCATTCGTGCCCAAAACTTAGGACAAGTGGGTTTTAACCCATTCTTTTGCATTCTAACCCCCCTTACAAGAAATTTCGCTAACATTTGGCTCCATGGGGGATAGAGTCGTCCCTATGATGCTCTAAGAACTCTTTTGCAGATTCAGTGCCTTTGTTGTTGGGCTACGGAGTCATTTATTAGTTCGAAAAACAAAAACAGAAAAAATATGTACAAAACAAAACAAAAGAGCCAACTGCAACTCACAGAAAACACTTTTTTAAGAAATGCCCATTAACTGGGCTGCTAAAAACTTCTTTGCCTTCCAGATCCTGCAACCTGTAAGTGTTGTTTGAAAAGAGTTCAAGGATCTTGAAAGGCCCGAACCAGAGGGCATCAAATTTACTGTGTTTGCCCTTTTCCTGCCTAGGTGCATCCCATTTGAGCACCAGATCACCTTGCTCAAATTCCTTCTTTTTGCTCTTTTTGTCAAAGGCCTGCTTGATCTTATGCTAAAGATTGTAGGCTCTATCCATGACATGTTCTCTGATCTGCTGCACTTCCACCATCTGATGAATTCTTCTAAGCACATGGTTCGGTTCCCCCTCAAGGTCCTGGAGGAAATTTGCCACAGGTAAGGTGAACTGAGTGGGGAAAACAGCCTCTATCCCATAAACCAGTTGGAAATGTGAGATGCCCAGGGATTTCTTGGTAGCCACCCGATCAGCCCAAAGAGAAAATTTGAGTTTTGAGTCCCAAGCCCTTTTATTGTCCTCCAGCAGCTTCTTGATAAGCTTGATTAGGCTTTTATTGGAGGACTCTGCCAGTCCGTTTCCTTGAGGATAGTAGGGAGTGGAGTGAATCAGGGCAATCTAAAACTATTCACAGAATTTGACCAGAGGCTCAGACCGAAAGGGAGAAGCATTATCAGTGACGATTCTGCTGGGGCAACCAAATCTGGACATAATATCTTCCAGGAAGCTGATAATCACTTTGTGAGAAGTGCTTCTGGTGGGGACAGCTTCTATCCATTTAGTGAAGTAGTCGGTTGCAGTCAGAATCCATCTGTGTTGGCCACTTGAGGGAGGATGAATTTCCCCGATGAAGTCCAATCCCCACTGCTGAAAGGGTGTCGAGACTACCACCGGATTTAATGGCAGGGATTTGAGTTGTTGCTTTCCTGCGAATTTCTGGCATTTCATGCAAGCTCTAATTTCCCTGCAGACATCATGAAATAAGGTGGGCCAATAATACCCAACTCGAAGGATCTTGTGAGCCGTGGTCTTCCAAAAATGATGGCCTCCACAGAGACCGCTATGGAAATCGTTCATAACCTTCTGGGCCTGCTGCAGGTCCAGACACCTTAGTAATACCCCCATAGGGTCCTTCCAATACAAGGTTTGGCCAATGAGGCAATACCTGACAGCTTTGAGCTTTAAAGCTCTTGCCTTGCTTTTTTCCATTCCATCAGGAGGCCTCAATTTTTGCAGAAAGTACAAGATATCCTTGTACCAGGCGCATGTTGCTAGTGGCAAAGCTCTTTGGGAACTTCTGTTGGATGACTCAGCTTGCTCGTTGATGAAATTGATTCCTAGGGCTCTACAATTGGATTCAGCCAGCAACTTGGCTAAACCCTGCCCCTTTATCAGCTTGGTGGGCTTGATTTCCAGCTCGAACTCCAGGATCTTGGCAATCCACTTACCTCTCCTCCCGTCTATGTCAGGTTGTATAAGAATGTCCTTCACAGAGGTTGAAGGGACATATGCAGTGATCTTTGAATGCAAGACATAGACTCTGAAAGCTTTGATGGCTTTCACCAAGGCATAAGCCTGCTTCTCCATGATCTCGTATCGGAGTTCTGCGTCTCTCAGCGCCTTACTAAAGAAGGCAATAGGCTGTTCTTGCCCCTGATTGTTTTTCTGCAGTAAAACTGCTGCTATTGTATCACAAGAAGCAAAAGAAAATATCAGAAAATATTTGGAATAATTGGGACTGATTAGCACAGGTGCCTCAGTCAACGCCTTCTTTATTCGGACAAAATATTCTCTGGGTTCAGAGGTCCATTTAACTTCATTCCCCTTCTTGAGCATGGTTGTGATGTGTTTCACCAACTCAGCAAAATTTGAGACAAATCTCCTCAGAAAATTGATTCTTCCCAAGAATGCATGAACCTCTTTCTTGGATCTGGGAAGGGACAGGGCCTGAATTGCTTCTACCCTGTCAGGATCAATTCTCACTCCCTCTGCTGATACTATATGGCCTAATAGCTTCCCTTCTTGCATAGAAAACAATGATTTCTTAGGATTCAGGGAAAGGCCAAACCTGTGACACTTCTGGAAAACCTTCTTGAAGTGGTGGCGGTGCTATTTATCAGTTTTGGAAAAGACTATTATGTCATCTAAGTAAATCACCACGAACTTATCTTTTTCTTTGATGAAGGCTATGTACATGGCCCACTGGAATGTTGCTCCCGCATTCATCAGTCCGAAAGGCATCTTGGCATACATGAATGTGCCCCATGGAGTGGTGAAGGCTGTCTTTTCTCTATCCTCAGGCATGACTGATATCTGATTGTAGCCAGAGAAACCATCAATCATGGATATTCTGGAAGCACCGATGACCTTCTGCAATATGTGCTCCATGTTTGGCAAGGGATAATTATCCTTCCTTGAGCTCCTGTTCAGGTTTCTGAAATCAACACAGAGTCTGATTTCGCCACTTTTCTTTCTTACTGGGACCAAGTTGGCCACCCAGTCGAAATATCTCAAGGGGACAATGATTTGGGCATCCAGCAGCTTTTTCACTTCCCTCTCCATGACAGGTAGCAGCATGGGATTTATCTGTCTCAGCTTCTACTTGAATGGCTTAGCCTCTTCTTTCAGTGGGATCTTGTGCTCAATGAATGATGTGTCGTATGTCTTGAGGTCCTCATAGGTCCATGCAAACACATCAGCAAATTCCCTCAGCAACTTATTATATTCGGCCCTCTGCTCCTTGGTCAAACTCCTTGACAACCTGACAAAATTTGGCTCTTCTGGTGTGCCTATTTTGCACTCAGTTGTGTCAGCGTTATCACCTGAAACTCTACCCTTTACTGCCACATCATTCCCATCAAACAATATTTCTAATGGGATGAGTCCTTTCAAAATGTGGTTGCTCGGCAATTGTATAATCTGGTGGTCAGCAATTTTATTCAACAACTCCCCAGGGTGATGGTCAGGTTTCCCCTCAATGTCGGGATCCTCATCTATGTGAAATGCAGAAAAGTCATCCACAGATTGGAGAAACTTTTCAATCTCCTGATCATCCTCAAATACCTTCCAATGCTTGACATTGTCTGGTACAGAGGGTCTGTATTTTATTTCAACATCAGATCTGACATTGGGGAGTGCGGAAACTTTGAGCAGACTAGCTGTGAAAGCTAAATAGTCGGCTGGGGAATTTTCTTCCCTTGGAATGAAAGAGATGTTAAAAGCCAGGAAGAAATTATTCACAATGTCCCATACCTCATTCCTATAATTCCTGAGTCGAGGATGCTTGGCTTGATAAGCATTTTTGAACTACTGGACAATCAGCTTTGCATCTCCAAACACAGCCATTTCCTTGATTCCCATCTCCTTTGCAGCTCTTAATCCCAGAACCAGAGCTTCATACTCTGCCACGTTGTTGGTGACTTCGAATTCCAGCTTATATGACAGCGATATGGTCTCTTGAGAAGAGGATATGAATACCACCCCAGCACCTGCACCTACACTGGAAGAGGCTCCATCAAAGAACATCTTCCAAACAGAGGTGGTTGGAGGAGGCATCTCTGAATTAAGAATGGGCTGCTTTCTGATTTGTAAAGGGGCCTCAGGAGTCTCAGTTACCTGTAACAAGCTAGACCCTAGGTCAGTGTCAAGTGCAAAGATGGGGTGATTAGTGGGGTTTGCTTCATCACTAACAATGTAGGCTAGCTGGGATTCTCTATATAATCTCCTATGTTCCCCCCCAAAGACTGGAATGGTGGCATATGTGAGATCCATCTGTAACGTCCCTCCCAGTCTCTTAATCCAAGACCTTGACAACAGCATGCCAAACTTGTGGGGGACATCATCCACCACAATATCCATGACCATGCTCTTCATGGGCAGCTGAAACAAAGAGACTACCAGGTCCTTGATGACTCCCAAACATTGCACTCTCTTGGAGTCAAAAGAATAGAGGTCATGATAGGCTCGGGTGACTTCCAGTCCTAATTCTTCCATGATGGCTTTGGGCATGAGGTTATGAGAGGCCCCTGAATCCATCAAACAATTGTGCAGTACCTTATCATGTATGTTCAGGGAGGTGTAGAAGGGAGGGGATGAGTCATTTTTGTCTTTCACCATGGGGCCTAGGATAATCGTTGGTTTTTCATCTTGGAGGTTTATGAAGTCTGTAGAAGGGCCAAGGGCTTCAAATTTCAAAAGGTCAGAGAAGCGCTTCTTGAATTCACCATGTTTGATTAACTCAGTGAGGGGCACAGGGATTCTGATCTTTTGAATCTCATGCTCGAAATTAAAAGAGGATGTAAGCTTTGGAATTTCTCTAATTTCATGAACATGACTTTGGACAATGGGAGAGAGGGGTTGGGCCTTATTTCCTCTATGATTATCTGCTACTTCATTAGTAGGTTGTTCTGCTCTGGAGGATTGCTCTGGAACATCAGTTGTTGTTGCCCTTTTGTCGGACCTCAGGTTGTACCTGCCTCGACCGCCACCAGCTTTGTCTCCCTTGCTCAATTCGTTTAGCTGACTATCCATGAGAGACTCCTCGTATGCTGACTGAGTCAGATGAGGGAAAGGAGGAGTGACTTCTATAGAGTGGATTTTAGGCTCAAGCTCATCTGTTTCCCCTTCCTGTTCACCGTCGGCCACAAAATTGTTCTGAAAAGGGGCTTGAATTCTTTGGTCTTCACTATCTCTTCCCTTCTCTCTATGTATAGTTGGAGGGGAAAAATTATTTGGCCTTCTGAAACCTCCCCTGTTCTCAGTGCCCTGAGGGCCCTTATATGCTTGCCTCCTCTCAACCTTCAGTCTCTCCACTTCTTCTTTCAGAAAGTTCATCACCTGGGTCAGCTCACTTACCTGAGGGTGGGGCAGTGATGGGCCCGAAGTTGAGGCTTCTGATTTTCCCTTTCTTCTGTCTGCGTCGGCCTTGTTCCTCAGTCTGTCAGCTGCTAATATGTTGGATTCCACCTCTATAGCTGCATCTTGCATCTGAGCTAAAGAGGTGGCTCTTCTTTCTCTTAATAAAAGGCAGAAGTCTGGGTCAAATGCACCAGCCTAGGAAATCTGAGCAGAGGCTTCAGATGGCTTTACCTCTGCAGGAATCTTGTTATACATCTTATTGAATCTTTTGGAGAAGTCAAAGACAGACTCTCCTTCCATCTTCTTCAAGGACCCAAACTCTGTCATGTAATATATGTAATCTTTCCTATCCCCCCACTCCCTCAAGAAAACATTATCCAGGGCTTCAATTCCAGCAATAGATCCAAGGACCGGTCCCCTGAACCACTTCCTAACTTCACCATCCAAACTCTAAACAAAGACTCTCATCCAAACATCTTCATTTTCAATGTTCAGATTGTCTGCATAACTGTAGAAAGCAGCCAGGTGCTCTTCTGCAGTTATGTCTCCTTCCCCGGTGAACTTGGGCATGTACTTCAAGTAGTCTCCAGCAGGGAGAGGATTCATAGGATGAGGTAGGATTAAGGGATCATATCTAGCAGCGACTATGGCATCCATTCTGGTCGGAGGGGGATTAGCACCAGCCATAGGGATATAAGGTGGAGGAGAACTGGGAGGAGAAGGAGTGTGAACAGGGGATGTCAGAAAAGAAGTCTTCAAAGGAGAGGACAGGGAAAACCAAGAGAGGTCTAAAGGGTCCGAATGCGCAAATGCTTCTCTCTGTGCAGTAATATCAATAAGAGGAGGGGTGGTGAAACCTTCGGAGGTTTGAGGTCGGTGTTGAGGCACAACTTCCAGGGAGGGGGAAGTGACAAGGATCTCTCCTTCTGATACCAGACCAGGAGGAGAAAACTCAGCAGGAACACTCCTGAAATTCAGAAAACGGGAAACCTCAGAGGAAGGACGACCAGGAAGCTGAGAATAAGAAAATGGGGCTCTTACAGAAGGAGGTGGGGAAATACCTGATTCAGAAGTGAAGCTTTCTTCTTGAGGAGCCTTTCCTTTTCTAAGAATCGCCTCAGGATTTTCTTCAGTAGCAGCCAGAGGCAGTTGTGGATTGGAACGCGTGTGTCTGCCACTGGAAGCCACAACTAATAGAACAGGTTCTCCCCAGTGGAGCCGTCACAATGGAGTCGCCAGGTGCACAGTAGCAATCTTCAAGTTCTGATATCTGATGCACCTTTAGAATCAGTTGATCTTTGTCGTTCAAATCCAGGGAAAATATTCAACTTCGTCCTCGGCAACGGCGCCAGAAATGTTGGAGCCGGAAGTCACTCCTGGATTGCTAGCAAGAGCAAAGCCCGACGCCCATCAGTTTAATTTCATGATTTATTTTAAAAAGGGGTGATCAAATGGAGAAAAACTCAGAACGATATCATCTCAACGCAGAAACTAGGCCAGGCATGCATGGACGAATGAGGTCTTGATAAACTTCAAACAGTGAGTTGTAATAAAGGGTGAATAGGGGGAAGACTTGCATTAGAAGAGTGCAAAGGTCTATCACAGACATCAAGTTCGTAACATACTGTAGAAGAAAGCATTCAAACACAAAGTCCTTTTATATTCAAATACAGAAAACCAGAGAATACAATAATGTCACGACAAATCATTTATCATAACATCCATGCAACAATCCACGTGAATCATTCGACTGTGAACTCTTTGGTATGAGACGAAACATAGATGGGAAAAGGAAACTGTTTGTTATAAACCAAGAAATCTCAAACACAAAGGCATAACCAGGAAACCAAAATATTTGCTGAAACTTTACAGTAGGGAGCTTAGCTTTACCATCGATAGATACAAAAATGGAAAAAATGCCTACATATACTCAAAACAACAACAGCGGCGAAACCAAGATACTGCATTGAAAGCTTTGCGTCTGCATGGCTTCTGACAATTCTACAGCCGCAATCTTTGAATGGTCGTGCAACTTATGGCAGACGCGATCGATCTTCTGACAGTTTATTCAGCGAATCGATGTGCCTTTAATTCAATGCAGGACTTCCCATTATGGCGGAGATGATGTCTAACCACCACCAACCGCTTCAATAACTGCTTTTTGGGATTGAAGACGACCTGGCCAACTCAGCATTTTGGGATATGGAAGAATCCTCGCGCTGCCACCTGGAATAACTGAATGAATTGACAAATGGGCGCGAAGGCCAGCGCGAAGGATGGGGTGCATGACAGGAGTGGTGGCGTTGGATCATGGGGGCGTGGAAGAAGTGGCGAGGTGTGAGAAGGGTGACAGAGGACGGTCCATGGCAGAAGACATCAGGTGAAATGGGGGGAAGGAAGGCGAGAGATAATGAACTTTCTTTTTGGTGAGAGGATGATGTGGAGAGGAGCGGGATACATGGCACACGACAAGTGGATGACGAGAAGGAGAGTGGACCACGCGGACCAAAGAGGGGAGGCGTATGGATGACACAAGGCAATAGGGGAAAGGTGGACTGGAAGATGACAAGACAGGAGAATGGCCCACGCTGGCTAAACATAGAGCGGCTGAGAAGGGTGGGGTTGTTCAAGCGCTGTTGATCTGGGCGCGGTAATCTTGGCCATTGGAAAGCTGCGTCCACGATTCCGGACCCCCCCCCCCTCCGCTTAAAGGTAGAAAGGCAGGGGGGGTCCAG
>JASDQU010420620.1:0-10168 GCA_032191745.1 Picea mariana
GCGCTCATGACACGGACTGGACACGAATCGGACACGTGTCCCAGCGAATCGTGTCCGATTCGTTGGACACGCGACACGGGGGGGGGGGACGTATCCTGTGACTTAGCTTATCACTGATTTTTGACAGCAGCAGCTTAGTCTCTATTAATGTCCTTTTCCTGTAAGTTGTGTATTATGTGAGCAGTAATTCTCTAAGTTCAATGGTCATCCTGCATAACCAGTTCCATTTCATACCCAATCATTAAAATGATTCAAACAAGGTCTGTAGTATATGCCTAAGCATCACCGGAATGCAGTAAACAAGGTTTATGCTTATTGGATATGAAGTTGTAAGTGCTTACAGTCCCTTCTACAGTTCTACTATGCTGAACACTAGAGATAAGGAGATTAATAAAACATGTATCAGTTCTGTTATATTCTTAACAGTGAACTGGTAAAGCCATGGATATGAACCTAATAGAAATACATCTCGAAACGAAAAACTAAATCAAATACCTTGGATTGAGCTTTGCTTCCTATTTTGGTAGGTTCATTTACTAATTCAAATTGGATGAAGGAACCAATACACCTGGAAATGAAGCCTCAAGAAAAGAACCACCCACCAAATTCATTAAACTTCCAAGCTTCAAGCTTCAAACCCTCAAGCAAAGAACTGCTCTACACCAACTTCTGTCTCCAACAAGAAAAACACTAGGAAAGTCTTGCGTATTGGGAGGCCCAACAAGCTTTAATTATTAGTCTTAGGAGTCACTTTTAGAGTTAGGGTTTCTGTAGTTTCAAGGTTTCATTTTTCACTTTTCTCATCTCAAAGTCTGTTTTCCCAGCCCAAAATATGGACTGTAGATCCAAAACATTTCACGATTTGGGGCATTTTAGCGTACTAATCTAGGAAGCAGCATTTTGGAATTCTTAAAATGTCGATGAAATGTTTCAAGGCCATTTCCTCTCTGTTCCAGGATCCGAAACGGGGAACAGCGCTTCTCAGAGGAATCCAGAGGTTTCAAGTAACTCAGAAAAAAATTGGCATCCACCATCTAATGTCAAAAAAAAAATTGCCGACCTTTTATCTTTTTAAAACTAGCATAGATCCACCTTCACCCAGATCTTTCAAGCAGCATGAGGTTTGCACCTGGTTTTTCAATCCCTCTTCGTGCTTAATAAATCCAAGGTTCATATGGATCTATGCTAGTCAAATATTACTGGCCATTTCGTTCCCAAGCCTGCCTAACCTACTCTAGGTTGACATACTTTTCTGGGTTTTGCCACTGTGAATGCAGGAAATAAAGTTTGGATTAGAGAAACTCAAGGCATAGCAATATCCCATCCCTCAAGTGAAAACATTTTTCTGCAACTATTCATTTCATGAAATTAAATGACTACTAACTTCCTATTGATTCCTAAATCCCAGCTTAACCCCATCAATGGAATAAGGCAATCATGGACTTTCTGATATACAAAACAGCAATGTATGCATCAACAAAAGATGATGACTTCATCTGACCTCTTCACTTTCAGTTCCCAAAGAACCTTCTGTGCTATTTTCTTCAGTATATATCTTTATGTTCTTCAACATTGTATTTGTTGCTTCCTGCATCATTACTGTAGCATTTTCAACCAGATGTTCTAGATCCTTGAGCAACTCCTGTGCTGAAAATAAAATGTCATGTTTGATTGTTAGTGTCATTTAAACCAAAAGAAAATAAAATCTAACAATAAGGAAATGCTATGAAATATAATTGTCCTCTCCAGTGTTACAAATATATTAAAAGAGAGTATTCAATCCTACTAATTGCGAAATTGAAGCTTAGAAAGGGTTGCTATGTAATGTTCCCAAGCAGATTCCCTAGGAACTTAAGGGTTTAGTTCTGATTTGTTTCAACTGTTTGTTTGAATATTTTGCAGGTTGCTTCTCAAAGTTGCACTGAAGATGTTTGGTTGAGTTTTATAGAATATAAATGATGGACATGGCACAACAATAGATGGAAATAACAAGATACAAGAGAGAGAACACAAGAGAATAACCAAACAACTTCAGATCTGACTTTTATTTATTTAATAAGCTGTCCTCCATACAAGAGATACACAGATCTGGAATAATAAAGAAGAAATATAGAAGTTGAGGCTGAAGATGCCTTCCAGATAGAAGTAACGAGAGTTGTGAGTCGTCCTAGCCTTCCAATAGCAGCATGCAAGTCTGAACAAGATCAAATTCTTTCTCTTCTGAATACTGGCACCCAGATCTGGCTGAGTTGCACACCTCCTGGCTGGGAAACCCCTAAGAATTTGGCTTCTTCTATTCTGCCCTACAAACACTGAAATTAAGTTGTAGATCTATAGATCTGATGATGAGAAACACATAGAGTGAGCTTCTTCAGCTGTTATGAGTGATCCAACCCTCCAACTCACTGGATCCACAAGTGACAGTGCGCCCTCCTTCAGTAAATTCGCCCCAATGCAATAATAAATCAATATGGAGAGAAAACCCCACACAAACTGATGAGATATGATGCTATGGTGATGGCAAACCCTTCTAGAAAGGGTTTGGCTTCAGATCTACCTCCTCCTAAGCAAATTGAACCTTCCTTTCTCCAACAATGCACCCAGTGTGCAGAAAAACCCCCAAACTTGTGCCATGTCTTCACAATACCTCCTGAGATAAATCTGAAACTAAGTAGAATGGTGAGGGTGGAATCTTTCACCACCTTGGCCAAGCTTGGACCAGGAACAAAGAAATATTTCACCCCCTTGTTGATCTCTAGGGTTTGTTTACTCAAAACCCTCAAAATGTTCAAGCTGCAAAGCTCAAAGATGCTAAGTGAAAAATGACATGAATGATGAGTGAGACGCCCTCCTCTCTCTTTTATACCTCTATCTTCTAATTTTCACTTAAATTATTTCATTGACTTCTAAAGTATTACTTTATTTCCTCCTCTAAGTCAATTAACCTTTTTAACTTCTTTAACCAAAGTCCCTGTTGACCACCTATTTCGGCTAGGGGTCAACGTCATGTATCATGAAGTTGTGTACCATATGGTACAACAAAGTTGAAGACTTATGGCTCAGCAGGGCAATTTTTCCCCCAGCACGTTGTTCTATGTAATCAGAATGTTCGCTCCCCTGCATGGGATAATAATGTAATAGGTCGGCATGAGTCATGTTTTAGTTAGTTGCCTAGGACTTTATCATTAGGGAAGTCCTTTCATCGAGTTTTTTTTTTCCTCAGGTAATTAATCTTGCCTACCAGGCAATTTTAATTATCCTTGAGTTTTTCACTCACAAAATCCTCCAAAGTGGTGAAAGGTGTTCTAATGATCGAGCCCAAGGGGTGACTAAGGTTTAGGAATGTTGTAAATGACCATGCTAGACATCTTGTAGAATTTTGCAGAATTTCGTTAAGCTTTGATAGGTTTTTATTAATTATTAAAATTTTCCATTTATTGGAAATTTTAATTAATTTTGATGTAAAATGTAAAAATTTGGTCCTTGGGGATTTTGTATAGGGGTGTGAGTCTAGTGGAAAAACTCGGCAAGGGTCTTGAAAATATCGCCTAGGAAAAAATCGACGAAAAAATCGGAAAAATTCGGCAAACATTAAAAATACATAATTTATTCATTTTTTTTTCAAAATTTTAAACATTTTCAATATATAAAGCAACAACAACATCATATAAACAGATAGGCACATAAATATGGAGAAAGAACCGATATATATTATATAGTGGATGCCAAACAAAAACCGATACATCAAAGTCATTACTGAAAGTCTGAAATCAATACAAAATAACATCAATGATCACATATATAAATGTATATGTCCCAAAACCCACTACCCTGCCTTTGCACACCTCAAAAATGCTCGATGGCCTCCACAAACTTCATCCCTTGCTGCTCCACACACAAAAAAAACAGAATGACAAAAAAAAACGAATCGAGCTCTTTATCCCGCGGCCTGGACAACTGTGGCGCTTTTTTCTGATTTTTGTAGCTTTTTCCCCGATTTTTTCAAAAAAACGCGCTTTTTACTCTGACCAAAAAATCGCGATTTTTTGTTTTTAAATCGGCAAGCCCAAAAAATCGTGTTTTTCTGATTTTTGTCGATTAATCGGCGATTTCTTCTACTAGGGGTGTGAGTACTCAAATCAAATGGCAGATGACCCCCTACACCCTTGGACCAAGTTTCAGCTCAACTGGACAAGTTTTGCTAAGTTTTGCTAGGTCTTTGTCCATGAGGAGTCCAAGTCAATAAAAAATCAGCAAATAATTGGCTAAATTTAAAAAGCCAAAAATTGTAAAAATGTCTAAAGTCATGAGAGAGTGTGGGGAAATGTTTCCTAACCTTTTTCCTAAGTTGGAAAAGTGATTTTCCACTTAAAAGACCCCCCCTTGCTAAACCAAAAACTTAAAGTGAGTCTCCCTAGTGAAAAGTGCACCCCCCTTCCTCATGAACTTAGGGAAAATAAAAATTAAACTGAAAAAAATGTGCCAAAACCCTAATTTCTCCCTTCCTATAGCCTAACCTCATGTTTGACAAGTCAAAAGGTGTTTTCCCCCTTCACATGTCACCCCTCAAACCCTAACTCGCTACCAAAACCCTAAAAGTGTCTCTTCCTTGACTTTGTCTATCTCTCTTGGATGTGTGACACTTGTAATTCATCCAAGAGAGGTCTTTCCTCTCTCCCAAGTATAAAAGAATGCCTACCCCTCCTCATTTCTCCATCTTTTCTCAGTGCAAGTCTACTTTGCCAAAATCTCTCCCATCTCTTCCTCATTCTGTCCCCTTTCTATCGTGATTCTTGGTGTCATTTGGCAAGTTCTTCTTTGGTAATGGAATAATAGAAGCTTTGGAGGATATCTTGTGTTTCTTAGACTATTCTAAGAGCCATTATTTTATGGATCTATGAGGTAATATTGCTGCCATTTTCTATTGCATTTCCTTATTTTACATTTTGGCACTTGGAGACCCAAGCAAAGTATTTTGCTTGGGATAGATTAGTGGTAGTATTATCACTAATTTTTTGTGGGTTGTTTCTATGTTATTTGGAAAGTATTTTGCAAATTTATAGAACATTCTCACCTTCTTGTGTGTCTTGTAGCAAGGGTTTGCAAAATCTGCAGGTTGCCAAGGGTTTTGGAGGTGGATTTCAAATCTGGAAACCCACTTTTCAAGCCATTTCAAGCTTCTATAATTTTATGTTTCTATTTTCAGCCACATATTTATCAGTCTTTAGCTTTCTTTCATCTAAAATCTGCAATCTAATATTTACTTTTATGTTCAGATTTTTTATTTTAAATTTTCTGAATATTATATTTTCATAAAATCACTCGTCTAAATCAGCTTTTAGCAATTTCCAGTAGGAATAGTTTGTTGTTTTTGCAGGTTTATTGCAGGTTCTGAAGAGGATTTCTGCATATTTGGCTCCAAAAACACTCAAGGAAGCATCCTAGAGTGGTGGTGCCAAACCCTCTTCTTTCTCATAATTTTCTAAGCATTGTAAGCAACCCAAGAGAGTCTCTTGGGCTTGCATTCTTTCTACCTAAAATTTATTTTCTGTAAAGTGTAAATAATCTATCTGTTTGCCCACACCTTGCAAAGTGATTGGCTAAGCCATCCATGCAATATCGTGAAGGCTAGGATCTTAGATTATTTTCTACTTTAGTTTTATTTTTACCCACCTTGGCCAAAAACGGTAGGCTTGTTGACCGCCTCTCCAACACAGGTGGTCAACTCCATGTGCCATGAAGAGATGCATCATCAGATGCAAATTTCTCGAAGACTTTGGTTCTACAGGGCATGCTTGGCCCCAGCACTTCTTTTTGTAACTGGAATTTCCGCACCCCTGCGTGGGTTAATAATGTAATAGGTCTGCATGAGTCATGTCTAGGTCAATTACCTTGGGATCGGTTCACTGGGAGAGTTCCTTTCACCGAGGGTTTTTTATCCTCAGGTTATCAATTGGGCTTTTCAGCCTTATTGATTTCCCTTGAGTTTTTCCCTCACACTTGCAATAATTCCTCCAAAGTGGTCAACGGCGTTCTAGTGGGCTTATCTTTTGGTAACTATTGTAGGGAATCATTGTAAATGACCATGCAAGACATCTTAGAAAGTTTCGCGGAATTCCGTCGAGTCTAGTATAGTTTTTTTTTAATTAATTAATTTTTAATTAAATTTCCCTAAGTTTGGAGGTTTAATTATTTAATTAATTAATTATTTTTGAGCAATAATTGTAATAACTAGGTCCTTGGATTTTTGATAGGGATATTTGTGCTCAAAGAAATGGAATAGCACCCCCCACATCCATGGACCAAGTTTCAGCTCAGTCGGACAACTTTAGCCATGGGTTTGTCCACCCGGAGTGTCAATCAGTCTAAAACAGCTATTTTAATTGCTAAAGTCCAAACATGGCAAAATTGTAAAATTGTAATAACGAGTAAAAAGGATGTAAAATGATGAATAAGGTTAGAGAAAGACTCCCTAAGCATAACATAACCCTCCCAACCTTTTCCAACCTATTCTAACCCTTTACACCTTCTCCTCACCAAAAAGTTACACCACCCTAGGGGGATTGACGTTTTTCCTTGGTGGTGGACGTTGTGACTTAAATGGAGCCCCCTCTCATGAGTTATGACTCCCTTTAACCCCCACATCACCTCCTAGGGTGATCCCACTCCCATTTTCTCATTAATCCCCCTCCATTCCTTGCATTTCCCCCTTTTGTTGCACCCTCCAAGGAGAGTTTCGCCCCCCTCTTGTGGTTCTCCAAAAAAGATCGTTTTTAATTGTTGGGGACTCTTCCTCTCCCTTAGCACGAATCCCATAGCCTCTCACTTGTGTTTTGTGTGATCCCAACACCTCCCACACCCATTTACTCCCTAGATCTATTAAATCTAAGCCTAGATGGTGTGCCCTAGCCTAGGGATCTACTCTATTGCTTGGTGGTGGACACTTGGCATTGATCCAAGAGAGGTAGGTTTGTCTCTCCAAGTATAAATAGATCCCCCTCCTCACTTCCAAAACACCATATCTTGAGCTATTGTTATGCTACTTGATTTTCCACTCTCTCTCTGTCTATTCCATCCATTTTCATTCTTCTTCTCTTAGGGTTTTGGAGCAAGTATTTCTCCAAGATCTCATTTCTTGATGCAATAATAAAAGAAGCTTTGGAGGATTTTGGGAAGATCTACAAGTATTTGTGTTCTTACAAACATATGAGGTAAAATCGTTTTAATTTTATATGATGATTGCATGAATGGATCTTAGGTAAAATATTTTATTTAAGTAGATCTTGCAAAGAGTAGTCTTGTGAATCTATATATGTGGTTAGCTAGATAGGGTGCGAGTATTTCACTTTATTAGATTAACCCTCCATATTATCCATTGTATGCATGCTATTGTGTGAGGTTTTGGAGGTTGGACTTCAAGGGTTTCATTAGGGTGCCTCTTGGAAGAGTCTCCCTTTGAGATTTTCATACACTCCAAGGAATCTTCTTCTATTGCTCTTCTTCTCATTATTTCTTTGCAATCCATATTTCAGCTAGCATAATAGAGTTCTTTGATCATCATAATCTAAAATTTTCACTAAAATTTTTCAAAAAAAATTTTGCCCTAAAAAAGCAAGATTTTTCTTCACTTGTATAGTTGTGTGTGTCATTTCCAGCAAGCATAGCTTGTTGGTTTTTGCAGGTTCAGATCTGGTTGAGAGGGGTTTTGGCTACCCAAAGGCATCCACACAACACTCAAAGACCCCCCAAGGGATTGGTAGTTATTTATCAACCTTGCTCCTTCATTTTCTTAGCTTTTTCCTTCATTTTTCTCCTTTTTTTTTGGTTGCTTGTAGTGGCTCACATTTGTGGGAGAAAAAGGGTACGGCCTCCTCCCACGTGTGAGCCTTGGGTAATTAGGGTTTGATCTAGATCTTTCTTTTTTGCCTCTCTTGCTAGGACGTGAGGGTTTGTGAGATAAAGGGTATCTCCCAAACCCTAAGACGTGGGGTAGGGTTTGCTTGCTTGCTTCTTGGTTTGCTTGTTTGCCTTTTTCCTTTTGCTTGTTTTTTGCTTGTTTCTTGGTTTTCTTTTCTCTCTCTTGCTTCCTCTTCCTTGCTTGCTTGTTTCTTTCCTTTTTCAATAATCTCAATTAATAAGAAAGCTAATTAATTGCCTACCTAGTTGGGAGAGGAATACCCCAAAAGGTTAGGTTAGGGTTTTAACATGTGATTAAGATCTAAGTGCTTTAAAGTTATAATACCCTAGATCTAGATCTAATACACTAAATAATTCTCTAGCTTAAGCCTTGTTGACCGCCCACTTAGCACCGGTGGTCAACTCATGTGCCATGAAGAGATTCATCGTCAGATGCTCATGTTGTCGAAGACTTTGGTTCTACAAGGCATGTTTGGCCCCAACACTTATTTTTGTAATTGGAATTTTCGCACCCCTGCGTGGGTTAATAATGTAATAGATCTGCATGAGTCATGTCTAGGTCAGTTACCTTGGGATCGGTTCACTAGGAGAGTTCCTTTCACCGAGGGTTTTTTATCCTCGGGTTATCAATTGAGCTTTTCAGCCTTATTGATTTCCCTTGAGTTTTTCCCTCACACTTGCAATAATTCCTCCAAAGTGGTGAACGGCGTTCTAGTGGGCTTATGTTTTTGGTAACTATTATAGGGAATCATTGTAAATGACCATGCAAGACATCTTAGAAAGTTTCACGGAATTCCGTCAAGTCTAAGTTAATTTTTTTTAATTAATTAATTTTTAATTAAATTTCCCTAAGTTTGGAGGTTTAATTATTTAATTAATTAATTATTTTTGAGCAATAATTGTAAAAACTAGGTCATTGGACTTTTGATAGCAGTATTTGTGCTCAAAAGAAATGGAATAGCACCCCCTACATCCATGGACCAAGTTTCAGCTCAGTCGGACAACTTTAGCCATGGGTTAGTCCACCCGGAGTGTCAATCAATCTAAAACAGCAATTTTAATTGCTAAAGTTCAAACATGGCAAAAATGTAAAATTGTAATAATGAGTTTAAAGGATGTAAAATGATGGAATAAAGGTTAGAGAGAGCCTCCCTAAGCATAACATAACCCTCCCAACCTTTTCCAACCTATTCTAACCTCTTTCCCACCTTCCACACTCAAAAGTTGTGCCCCCCTAGGGGGATTGACGTTTTTCCTTTTTTATTAATTTTGTGACTTGAGTGTGGCCCCCTCTCTTGAGCTTTGACTTTCCTTAACCCTCATAAATCACCCTAGGGTGATCCCACACCTTCTCCCTCATTAATTCCTTTCCATCTCTTGTGTTTCCCCCATGTGGTGCGCCCTCCAAGAGGAGTTACGCCCCCCTCCATCTAGAAACTCCACAAATGATTTTTTTTTAAATTATTTGAGACCTCTCACCTTCCTTGGCATCAATCCCAAGGCCTCCCACACCTTTTTGCTTGATCCCAACACCTCCTACATTTTTCTACACCCTAGATATAGCTCTCAAACCCTAGATGGTGCACCCTACCCTTGAGATCTACTCATTTGCTTGGTGGTGGACACTTGGCTTAGATCTAAGAGAGGTAGATTTGTCTTTCCAAGTATAAATAGATCTTCTTTCTCACTCCCAACTCACCATATCTTGAGCTATTGTTATGCTACTTGATTTTCCACTCTCTCTCTCTCTCTTTTCCATCCATTTTCATTTTCTTCTCTAGGGTTTTGGAGCAAGTATTTCTCCAAGATCTCTCTTCTTGAAGCAATAATAAAGAAAACTTTGGAGGATATTTTGGGAAGATCTACAAGTATTTGTGTTCTTGCAAACATATGAGGTATAATCTTTTCAATTTGATATGATGCATGTATGAATGGATCTTAGCTAAAGTATTTTATTTAAGTAGGTTTTGCAAAGGGTATTCTTGTGAATCTATATATGTGGTTAGCTAGATAAGGCTTAAGTATTTCACTTATTAGTTTAACCCTCCATATTATGCATTGTATGCATGCTATTGTGTTGAGTTTTTGCAGGTTGAACCTCAAGGATTTCATTAGATGTGCCTTGAGCAAAAGTCTATTGTTTGAGACTCACATACACTCCAAGCAAGCTTCTAGTATTGCTTCCTCTTCTTATATTGCTGTCCAATCCATATTTCAGCTAGCATAATATAGTCTTGTGGTCATCATAAAC
>JASDQU010420629.1:0-10358 GCA_032191745.1 Picea mariana
TTAAATTCCTTTAGATTCCAAAATCTTTAGTTATTGATTTTTTGCTTATGCATGAAATATCTAAAATGCGAAAAATAGAGAACAATAAAATAAAATCACTCACCATCCATAAAATAACACAAAGTTTTTCTCCGGGAAACCCTTAAACCCAACTAGAAGGTGAGGTTGCTCTGCTCTCTTTTATCTGGTATGGAATTATAATGCAAGTACAAAGGAGAGGACACTCTCTATGTAGTCACTTGAGACCTATGGCTTGTTAGGCTGCTACAGAACATTAACCCCCTCTATTGTGTTCTCTAATTTTCCCACTCCTAGTTGTTTTTCTTTGCTATGGAAAAAATACAATAACATAGAATGGAACCCCTTCTCCTCCTTGCACCCCGATATTTAACATAGCTCGATAGCTGTCTCGGGTTAGGGTTTTGACTTCCTCAATCCTCAATTGTAATAATGTTTTGGACCTTCTAGAATATTCTTGAAATTCCTTGTGTGGCTAGCCCCATATGTATGAGTAACGAGGGATGACATGGCATCCTCTTGTACCATGGTGGTCCACACGATAGGTCAACTTGTGGGAGGTATAACTTTTGCATACGAGCTTCGGTTGACGCGATTTTTGTATTGTTGGAAAGGTCACAATGTGTAGAATAACATCAAGGGGTCCCACCTATTGTTGGGAAAGTGTTGGCCCAAAAAATGTTGTTTGATGCATCAAAATGGCTCCAAAAAGTTTCAAACCCCAATTTTCCAAACTGGCACCTTCCATTAAAATAACCTTGTAAGATGATTCCTCCAAATTTTTCAAATGTGAAAGCATCGAGATAGATGACAAATAATATAGTGATCCAATCTAGATCATACCTCCCCATTTAGGGAGGATTTTGGTCCCCAAAAGATTTATTGAATGAGGTGAGGAAATTTTTCCTCTACCTTCTCCCTGAAGTAACACTTTGCTTTGCCTAGAAGTTGTCCCTTGAACCCAATCTGCCAAAGTTAATGCTACCTATCTCTTGTAGTTATAGACCTGTTTTGCAAAACTATGTCCTCTTCCAACTCTGACTGAGCATTTGGAGCTAAGTCCTCTTTGGAAGGTAGGACGTGCTCCTCCTCCTGATCCAACATGGAAGGATTTTTATCCCCATTTCCTAGGGACAACTAAGGAGATGATGTCTTGAGGCCCTCAGTTTGTAGCCATGGAGTACCAAGAGACATATGGTTGACAATGTCCACTTGTTAGATATTATTTTTGGGATTAACTGCCTAGTGTAAGTCATTCATCTATGACCCATATCCATGAGTATTAGTTGCAACTGACCAATAATTCTCATGATTTGAATGTCCACTTGCACAGAGAGAGGCTCACTTCACCACCACACATCTCAGACTCATCATGATGGTACCCACCACACTATCTTGCTTCCAAAAGACATTGAGTCTTGTTCCATGAGGTGCAAGCCAAGTATTATGCTGAGTGTCATTTCAATATTTGAGGCATTTGAGTGTGTTGCATTTAAATTTGCTTTTGATTATGCAACATCTGCTTGGAAGTTATGCTCTTTGCCTCGTTTCACCTTGGTGGTTGAAATTGTTCCCTAATTAGTGGTCACCCTTAGGGACGTGTTTGCTACTGGGAGGTCTCCCTGACAAGCCATCGTGCCATCTCGATCATACTTGCCACTTTCCACACTTCATCCCCTCGCCTCGTTAACTTTTGGGATTCTCGGGTGTACTGAACCAAGAAGGGATTTCCCCTCATTTCATGGGAAGAAGGGGATGAATGCCTAGAGGGAATGTAGTTGGAAAAATATAAAATCCAAATCATAACCTTCCAGATGCTCGCCCAAATAGGTCTTGAGAACAATGAAATGTCTCTCCTAAAAATTCAAAGACCTACAAAAGAAAACACATATATATAAATGCCCCACTTGTTGAGGGATCTACACAAGTGTGTTACAAGCTAGACTTTACCCCCATGACACTTTGTGTACCTCTCCCTTCAAGCAACAATGTGGTATTACCCACCAAGATATATGTTACCCCATAAAGAGTACCCAGTTGTTATGGACCTTAATTAATTAATGGCATTAAATGGGATTGGAAAAATGATGCATTGAAAACAAAGGTGCAACACACCCTCTACAAAGGCGCCCATAAATGTGACACTACGATCCCTTGTATGTCATGAACCCCATGCCCAAAAGTATTCCCCCCATCCAATTCATCTTCACCACATGGCTTAGAGGGAGGTCCACCTAAGAAACACTCCTTGACTTAGGGAATGATTCACCCAATAAGTCACTTTTTCAACCCTCTCGTACCTAAACTTGGCAAGTTACATAGGGTCTTTGAGCACTTGTTTAATTTGATGATGTTGCTTTTGATGAACATGATGAGGTGGCTATTTTACTGATTTGATTTACTTATCATGATGCATTTGAATGGAAATCAAGGAAACAACCACGCAAAGTGTGTGACATTTCCATTGATAGTTACGAAATACATTGGCATGAAGACCATAATTGCACATCAAAAGATTGTGTAATTGTTCATTGAACAATCACACAAAGCATACAATTATTCAACAAATAGTTGTGTGATTGTTCAAGTTCTAAGACTCTAACTAATGTGACTAAACCCCACACCTTACAATGGGGAAAGGGTAGTGCAAATATATTTAGCAAACTATGTGATACTCAAGTTCTCTGAGTGCCCATTAATGTAGTCTAACAATGGACATCTGCAACAAATCATCCTAATGATGTTGTTTAATGGATAATACTTTGATTTGAGGAGTCAACATTTGGAGTCGAACTTTCCAACTATCTACTTCTTGAGTGGACTCCCCATGAAGGTTTAGGGGAGAAACTCACCCCCAATTGGTGAGGGTGAACATCACTAGTCAATTGGTGGCAAAGCATTGCATTTATGTTTCAACTTAGGTGAATGGGATGATATTGGTCACCAATATGAGAGAAATGGGGATGAGAACCACTATATATCATAGGTGAGAAAGTGAACAAATTCTACTTGAGGAGTAGGTTCTTGTGAGGATACACTTTTCCTAGGAGTTGGTGCTATTGATGGTGATGTGAGCCAATCTAACTAATGCTTTAAGTAGGGTAGGGGGAGTTTTCTTTTGGGTCCCTTATTTGTTCATTTTTCTTTGTGTTTGTGCCCTTTCTCCTCCACTTCACTTGGCTGATGAGAGCTAAGGGTGCACTGCTAGGGGTAGCTAATGGCCCACTTTGGTGGTGGGCTAAATATTTACTCCAAAATTTTTTCCCTTCTAGGAGTAGTAACATGTTATGATCAAGGAGTACTCAGATGTGGCATGGACTACTAGACATACCTTGAGAATCCAAACCCTTTGGGAGAGGGATAGAGGCCTATTGGTGATCACTATTTTTTTTTTGCATGTTTACACTAGCATGGATGGTTATCTAGTTATATGATTTGGAATTTATACATATGAGACACCGATGATTCTTACTGGATTTGTGTAAATATAAGACTAGTGAGGCCATTTGGCCCAGTAGGAGGAGGATTACCACTAATATCACAAGTAGTATAAAGTCGATGTCAACACCACCACAATGATGATGCAAGAACTTTCACCCCATGAGATAGAACAGAGGCTAAGTTAAAGGTAGAGTGGAGGCTGATGACTAAGCTACAACGATGACTAGACCAATTTCTCTAGTGTTTTTCCAAGTGAGGCTAACAAGACCTTAGAGATTAAATCATGGATGTCTACAAAGGCACCCCCATGTAATGGAACCCTATTATGAGTATGGATACTATGTCATGCCATATTGTGTGAGATATCATGATTGGAAAATCCATAGGAGATGGTGGTGTGCCACCTACAAGGGACATATCACCCTTGGCTAGATTTTACCCAACATAGTAGCGGGGAGGTCACATGTATGAATGATATGCCCTCCCTTTATATACCGACTTGTATAGAAATGTATCACAATGGGAGAGAGGAATATTTTGTTGCGAACATTATTTTTTTGGATGATAGTTATCTATATATACATGGTTTTAGATTCATGGTTCAGTGCACTTTATGTTAATGCAATGTATTGTGGTTGATTTCATTTTTAGATGTGTTTATTATTATCATGTGATGATGTATGTACATGAGATGTTATCTTTTGTTTTCATATGCTTGTACATATTTAATGTGATAAATTCCCATCCAAAACTTGATTTGAAATGTTATCTACAAATTGATTAGAAATTCTAGGAACATTAATGAATGAGATGGTATCAAAAAGTTTTGACAAAATCCTAACCCATAGATACATTTCAAAAATACATGTATCGCAAATGCTATAAAATTTATTAAATTGCATGACGATGAGTTGCGAATAGAGGTGGGAACTAAGATGAAAAACATGTAGATATACTACGTCTACAAGTAATCTAATCACACCATTATATTCAACCTAGTTGTTGGTGGTAGGATCCAAGCAGATGCCACTTGAATGGGAGTAGTGTATGGGGGGGTGGTAAATGGCCCATGCTACCAAGGAAATATTTTGATCCCATTAGCTCATGCTATCGACAAAGATGATGTGATGTGTAGGTTGTGGAGCCATCTATACAACACAATAAAACCAAGCATAATGTGGTAACTACATAATTTGTAATGAAAAAAAAAATGACATATAAAGACACAAAACAAGGTGGATATATCTACAAATGGAATGGGTAGTGTTGGTGATCCTAAGCACATAATTTATTTAGATATAATCCATCAAGAGGGGATTTGAAGAGCTCATCATCAAGATAAGCAAGAATATGCACCCCTTTCATTGAACAATGGTGGATGATAAAGAGGCCTCACTAGAGGGATCCAAACTTTCTAGGAACAAACTTCTCATTGGCTTTCTCATAGGTAAGGACTAAATCACCTTCGCTAAAGAAACAACGCTAGACTTGGCAGTCATAGTGGGATTTGAAACAATTTTTCATGGACTTGCTGTTTTGTAAGGAAATGTGGTGGTCTTCATCCACGTGTTCCAAATTAAGTAGTCACTTCACTAAGAGAGCGATGTTAGGAAGAAGTTTGATGTCTAGCTAGAGAGGATGGAACCCACATTCGATGAGAAAAATTATGTCTACATCTTGGATGAGAATGAAGGGTGTGAATCCAATGGAAATCTTGATAAATTTCATGTGGGCCCATAATGTTGGGAAAAACATGTGATGCCAATTGAATTTATGTTTGTCCATTATTCACTAGAGCATGGTTTTGAGGATTTTGTTGATGGCCTCAACTTGGCCATTAGCCTATGGATAGTAAGGAGTGGAGAACTCATGTAAAAATCGCAAATGTGAAGTTATATCTTGAAATAATTCATTCTCAAAGTGACTTCCATGGTCCAATACCAACTATTTGGGGACATTGAAGTAAGCAATGACATGGTTAAAAGAGAAGCAAGCTTTTATCTAATATTTGTGGTTAAAGGTTGGCATCACTTCAACCCACTTGCTGAAACAATCGATATCCAAATTGATGTACTTGTGGCCATTGCTAGATGCAAGATGAGATTCCATAAAGTCAATCCCTCATTTTAAAAAGGGACTAGAAATGACAACAAGGTGTAATGGAGTTGGTGGAGCTCATGACTTGGAAGAGAATATTTGACAATTTGTGCATCACTTATCTGCATGAATGCAACCATGAAATAGGGAGGGCCAAAAAATGCTTGGAATGGATGATTTTTTGGGAAATTTCCATTTATAATAAATGGCCATCACAAGTGCCATTTTGGCAGTCATTAAGGACCCATTCAACCTCTTCATGAGATAGTCATTAATGTAGAATGGTGTCGACTACTTACGAGTAAAGGATGTCTCCAATGAGGAGATATCGAGGAGCTTGTTTTGGATACTTTGATGATCATCATGTGAAATATGAGAACCAAATTTCTAGGTGCAAAGATAAGTTAATATATCTCCATACCAAGGATCCTCCAATGAAATAATAAAGAGATGTTCATTAGGAAAAGTATCATCAAGATATGGGTTTACTACACTTGTTGGGAAGTCATTAATAAACTTGGAAAGTTCCAAGTCCTTTTTGATATTAGGGGTAGTACATTCAAGATCAAAATTTTAGAGGATAATGATCTAATGAGCAAACTTACCATTGATAAGAAGTTTCCTCAAGATGTATTGCATGGGGTTTGAATTTTTCTACAAAATTTGTTGTACATAGTAGAATGTAGTGGAAAAGATTTTGAATGGAATGTACCATAGCCAAGGAAAAATTATCACTAGGGTTATAGTTGAGTGAGGATATTTCTAGTTTCTTTCTAACATAACTGATGACATGCTCACAACCATTTTCCCCTTACTGAACCAACACTTCTATAATGGAAAAGATTGAAGCAGAAACAAAATAGATAAAATCCTTGTTGAAGTTAGGGGTGTTGATAAGGGTGAAATGGTGAGCATATGTTTCAATGCATAAAATTCTTTTTCAACTTGTTCATTTCATATGAAGTCGATGTGTTCACATAATTTATGAAAGAATCCATGGGTGTGTGTGGCATAGTCAGGAACAAACCTACATAAAAATTTGGATTTGCCTTAGAGGCTCTACAATGAGCATAAAGTCTATGGTGGGGAAAATATATCGATAGCCTGTAATTTAAATGAATCAACAACATCCCCTACTCTGAGACTATGAATCCCAAAAGGCACCCAGTCGTGACACAAACACACTTGAGTGGGTTTAAGCTTATGTTATACTTTCAACACTATAAAAAACAATGTGAAGGTTTGATAAGTGTTGTGATCACTTCTTCAAGTGAGTTGTGAGGGCGTTGAGGTAATCCAAGAAGTGAAATAAGTCATGTAACACATAAGATATGGTGTGTGAAACATGACTCTAGCAATCTTTAAGTCCAAAGGGAATCACATGATATGCAAAAGTCTCCCAAGGGGTGGCAAAGGAAATGTTTTACTAATCTTCTTGCTAGATTTGAATATGATTATACTTTGAAAACCCATACATGAAAGAGAGGAACTCATAGCTGACTCATTCATTAATCACTTAGTTAATGAAAGGGGTAGGTAAGTTTTCCTTGGGACATGTTTATTTAATATCATGTAAATCAATATAGAAATGTATAGTGCCATGCTTTTTGTTCAAGGGGATAGGATTAGACACCCAAGAGGTGTAAGTGATTAGATACATAAACCCTATTGTGAAAAATTTATTGATTACTTCCTTAATAGTTGGAGATTTGGCAGAGTGAATAAGCCTTTGTTTTTGTTGAACAAGTGATGCATCTGGCCATGTGTCAATGTGGTGCTCGACAATGATATAAGCAAGGCTAATATTTTCTGAATAGGACTAAACAAAAATGTATGGAAACTCTTGGAAAAGTGTTGAATAAGACAAAACCTCTTTGGAGGAACATACAACTCCAAAAATGATGTTTTTGTTAGCGTCGGGTGTAACAAAAAATGTTGATTTTGATAATAGGAGAAATGTTAATCATATTACCTTCCTCAAAGGCATTTGAGGTGGGAATGGTTTTTTAAAATCAATCGCGTGGGAAAGGAAATATTTAGCCACATGTAAAATAGTCAGAGGGCTTGGAAGGTGTGAAAATCTATTGAGGTAAAAAACAAGAATGGTTATGCATATCATCCCATGGAGAGTTAGAAGCAATCATGGCTTCTATATGTATTTTTTAGAATGAAATACATGGGCATTGGAGTTGGGAGAATTGATTGATGTTGGTGAGGGGACAAGAGGATGAATATTGCAACCATGGTAAACTATGTATGTGTGTGATTGATTTTTTACGTAAGTGGAGCCCATAGAAGTGGAAATAATGTATGGGGAGTTATACTATACCTACAATGTGGTTTTTAGCACATCAATGTGTGGAAAATTGATGTCAATACCTCATGACAATGACGGGTTGTTGTAAGACATAGAACTACAAAGGTGGATATGTGGTAAATGGTAGTGTATTCCATGCTATCTGTGTGGGATGGTGGAAACACATGCTAACTATTATTAATTGGATTAAAGTTTGGCACAATTACATGATGAGAAACCATAAGGGCATCTCGAAACATGAGGAGTTCCAAACAATGATGTTTGTAGTGGAAAAATGTTTTGCATTAGGTTAAAGGGTGGTTGGTATGCAATGTGGGTTTGGTTTTCTTTGGAGGATCATTTGGAGGAGGGGTAGTGGTTCCCCCAACTAATGGAGTCAAAAACACCACAACCATGATGGGTGGGTGAAGTATATTTCTTAGCTTAGGTAACGTCAAATAATTAGGAGTGGCATGATCATGGATGTTGCAAAGCACACAAGGAAGTATAACCCACAATATTCTTTCTAACACATGGTTAAGATGAGACAATGGGCACTAGAGTTGGCTCTAGGATGACAAGTTATGGGGTACTAGAAGGTGATACCAAGCAAAATACTAAGTTAGTTGGTAGAATTGTCTAATGATTAGGGAAGGAGGAGGAAATATATTAGATAAGTATCGCTAGGATTAACCCTAGAAGGGATAATGTATCCATGAAGAGTGTCCCAAACACACAATGTGATGGGAAGAGAGAAGGTATGTGATTGATGGGGGTCCTTGGATGGACATATTCCAAAGGAGAAGTCTATCTAGGGGGTGGGACATGTTGACCATATGAGGAAGATAGGGTAAAATGCATGATGGGAACAAGAGGAAACTATAGTAGAACATCCCAAGGAGATCGCTCACAGTATCTAGATGATGAAGTAGAGGGTGGTTCATCAAATGATGTGATAGGGTACATGGGGAACACTCCCATGGGAGTTAGTGGGGGTGGTGTGCCTTGGTATGCCCCAAGAAATGTAGAGTATTTAAAGACACCATAGCCCATCTTGGTGTAAGATGGGATTTGTTGTTGAGCTCTAAGGGTGTGTAAGATGGTGTCCATGTTGGTAGGTGGTCTGTGTTTATAATATGCAAGCTAATCCAAAGAAATGAATTTTCCCTCACTGGGGAACATCATAATATGGAATACTGAGGAGGCTGTAATATACCAGATATAAAAAGTATGCAGAACAGAAATAAAATGCTAGAAATGACAGAATACCAACAATATAACCAAAATAATCACCACAATAACACTGAAATGATATAAGAATAACAACATAAATAACACTTTGATTCTGAGAGAAATGTTCACGGGCCTCTTCGAGGGGAAAACCTCCAATCGAGCAGAGCTCTATTACAATAATCTCCAAGCTAGGGTTCTCATACCCTCGACTCCTATTTATACTAAATATGTCTATCAAAAGAAGCATCTAGAGGAGGATCCTTCTAGAAGCGGAAGATTCTATTAGGTCTTATTACATTCGACTTATTCTATTTTATTGCAAGGTCTTATTAATAATGACCTTTATTACATCCGAATATTTTGTTCTACCTATGTGCGGGTTAGGACCTTAACATGTCCCCCCCCTTAAAAACAACCTTGTCCTCAAGGCTTGAGATGTGGAAATTGTTGCAGAATGGTAGCTGGTTCCCAAGTGGCATCTGTTGGAGTTGTATCTTTCCATTGGATTAACACTTCCTTGATGGTTCTCTGACGCAAGTGATGCTCATGCTAGTACAAAACTGCTTGTGGTTGTAGCCAAATGGATCCTTCTTCGGCTAACTCAGGAAGGTTGGTTTGAATTTGGCACTTAGTTCCGATCACCTTCTTTAAGTAGGAAACATGAAAAACAGGATGTAGCTTCGAATGACTGGGCAAAGCTAACTGATAGGCCACCTGTCCCACACGCTTAATAACTGTATAAGGACCATTAAATTTGGGTGCTAGCTTCTGACAATGCTCGGCCTTGAGGGAATTCTGCTTGTAAGGTTGCAGGTGAAGAAACACTTGATCCCCTTCTTCAAATTGAAGTTCATAGCGACCTTGATCTGCTTGTTGCTTCATGCGATTATGTGCCATGAACAAATTCTCTTTGAGGGTATGGAGAATAGCCTTTCGAACTGTAAGTGTTTGGTCAACCACCTGGACCTTCGAGACACCAGGTAAGTATGAGAGAACTGAAGGTGGATTCTGTCCATATACCACTTCAAAAGGAGTCATCCATGTAGCTGTATGGTATGAAGTGTTGTACCACCATTCAGCTAGGGGTAACCATTGAGCCCACTGATTTTTCTTTTCCGATGCAAAACACCTCAAATATGTTTCCAAACACTTGTTGACAACCTCTGTTTGACCATCAGTCTGGGGATGATAAGTTGTACTGAGATACAATTGGGTGCCTTGTAGCTTGAACAGTTCTTGCCAAAAATTGCTTGTGAAAGTTGGGTCGCGATTA
>JASDQU010420632.1:0-10167 GCA_032191745.1 Picea mariana
TGAGCTGGGCTTTAAGTGATAACAATAGTGGTTTCTAATGGTATTCAAAACTCCTCTTTGGGCATTTTTTTAATTCTAAGTACAAATGCTGGGCAAAATCATCTAAAAAAAAAGTGTTTTATGGCTGCTATCTCAAATGATAAAATAATTCTTTTTGAATGCATCGACATGATATTTACCCACTAGTTGCTAAGTTTTAGACAAACAAGAAAAGGGTGACCTGCATACATATGCACATAGCGCATCACTTATATATATTACAGAAGTTATATGTACATGGTCCAATACATATTAGACTAGCTACAAGGATGTGGTCGTGCTAACCTTATTGTTACATTGTGATATCATAATGATTTGTATTTGAAAAAATGTTGAAGGTCTTAACACATATGGGATATTATCCACAACACATACATGTTATATATCGTATCGGAATGATCTGACATGTATATTTGATAGGCATTTCATGTTATGGTCGACGATCTTAGTTATGGTGGTTAATTGTTGGAGGTTCATGTGTTAGTGAATGTTGATATTTCGAATGTGTGTGGGAAATCCTGTATATGTTTTTTTTTTTTGACAGAAACATTTAGAGGGATTTGTATTAAATGGTGGACTAGCCACTTAATCTGTTACAAAATGGCAGAGCGTCACTGCGCAGATGCCTATAAGGAGCTAAACTGTACTACTTAAATTACTAAAACAGGGCTTCTTCTCTGGAAGCGGATCTAAACATCTACTTTCACTGATTTATTTAGAGCCTTGACTTCTATACAAAATGTCAAGATGCTAGAGAGGAGGGAAGAACGCTTTAGACCGAGAAACTGGTTAATTTTTGGGATCCTTCCTCCATTCGTTATTCAGCTGGGACATCTTGGCTTCCAGTTGATCGATCCTTTCCTCAAACTCGTCCTATGGATTCTTCAGTTCTTGGTGCAATTTGTTGAGCTCCTGCGTGAAACCAAACTTTGCCGTGGAGATATCCTGCTCTAGCTGTTCCAACCTTCTGCCTGCTTCCGAGTCAAGGTTCTCTAAGAAGTCGAGCTAGTATTGGAGCATTTGTTTCAAGACTTCTAGTGTTGAATCCATAAGCTTCAGTCGCTCCTCCATGGTGAGCTTGCTGTTGGAGCTTTCTGCCATCTTGCCTTCCATTCTACGCGCGCTGATATTCCTCTCAGTCGGACTCTCTACACGGCTGAGCTTAGAGATGCTCTTGGCCCGAGGACGCAATTCTAATTTAACCTCGCCCTCTCTGCTTTCATCATTATGCTCTGCTTCGAGTTCCCCAAGAGGTATGGGCAGGTTGTCTTGCTGTCTCCACTTTGCTTGAGATCCGATCCGTCTCGGGATGTCCTTTGCTCCCTTCCTCCAATCGCGCGAACCTCTACTGGTTGGGGCTGGGCACGACCTCTGATGTCCTGTCTCCCTCAGCGCCACTTGCATGATCTACATGTTTGAGTGATTGAAAGGTTAAGGTACCTCCATTGTGGATAGCACATCATCTAAGTACATACTTCCTGGTGTCAGGGGGATGCCTCTGTTTTCTTCTTTGTCAGCGCCCTCATTCATATCCCTCAAGACGTGGAATAAATCGTATGAGGTGAAGCTTCTGAGAAGGAGGCGGATTCATTCCAGCAGGTTGTTGAGTTGTGCGTTTTTGTTTTGGGAGGATCGAATAATGGCCTTTATGATTATTCGGGAGTCGCCAATGATGACCAGGTTACGGATCCCTTGCTTGTTGACTTGTTTTAGACCTTGCCACAGAGCCATTGCTTCTACATAGTTATTAGTGGTAGTGCCTAGGCCCAGGGCGTATCACAATAGAGTTTCTGCATTGGGGCTTTCAAGTACCCCTCCTCCACCTGCTTGTCCTGGGTTTCCCTTTGAGGCCCCATTGAAGGACAGGATGTAGGCCTTCCTTTCTTTCTTCCATTTGTCGAATTCCTCCTTCCCTGTCCTGATTTCCCACTCTTCTTATCGAGTGATGCTGTCTGTACTCCCCTTATGTTTTTGAATTTTGAATTGGGCCATCCATTGCTCTTCCTCTTCGTCCATCGTCTTACTGCATTTTGGTTGACTTAGGGAGTTGGCCCATTCGCCGAAGAGTGTTTGAAAACTTGCTCCCACTAGGGGAATGCTTCTTTCCCTGTCCCTAAAAACTCTGTTATTCCTCTCCATCCAAAGTCCCCATAGGACGAACCTTGGTAGAGCACTCCAAAGTTCTGAGGCATAGCTTTGTTTTTGAGATTGAAACGGATAAAGGGAGTCCCAACTCTGGAGGAGGGCCTTGATGTCTTGAGGGCGAGGGATATCGTTTTGCAACCCAACTGCCAACCTCCATACTTCTTTTAAAAAATTACAGTTTAAAAGGAGGTGATCCGAGGTTTCTTCATCCTGACGACAGAGAGAACATCTGAAGGGGCCCTCCCAGCCTCTCCTTTGGAGATTCTCTCCTGTTTGAATACTTCCATGGCCAAGAGTCCAGAGAAAGAGATCAATTTTGGGAATGGTCTTAGAATGCCAAATAGATTTCCAGAGGGACGGGTTGGGTGGGACGTTGGGTCTGATTAAGAATGTTTTGTAGCTCAAGGAGGTAGTATACGGTTGGGCTATCTTCCCCCAGCCTCTCTCATCCTTCCCTCGTTTTCGAAGGGGGGATTTCCCCTAAAGACAAAGCTTAAGAGCACCCTAGTCACCTTCTAACTCCGGGGTAAATTGGCCACTTCCCACCCTTGCCACGTCTTGCATCTGTCCTTTCTCCACGTTGAGATGTCAGCGAGCGTTTTTATTTTTTGCCCGTCCATCCAATTTTTTAGTCTCTGCAGGTCCTGTCTTAGGTAGAGTGGAGGGTCTCCTAGAATAGAGTCATGCCAGATTTTGATTTTATTCCCACTTCTCGGCACCCAGGTGAGATGGGGGGTGAACAACGTCATGGAATTTTTGCATAGTGAGAAGATTGGAGACCCCTTAACCCTCCTGCAAGGATTTTCTAGGCACCTCTCCCTTGCGCCCCTGAAATATTTTTTCCACAAAGCTTCTTTGCTCCAGGCCAGATCACCACTGACAATGTGCCAGAGCAGCTTCGCCCCCAAAGCCTGATTTTGTACTTGGTTTTTTTTGAAGCTGAGGCCTCCCTCCAAGAGAGGCTTGGAGATCTTTTCCCAACTTATTAAGTGAAGCCTCCTTCCTGTCTGCTTTCCACCTTCCCAAAGGAAACTTCTTTGCATTACTTCCATTTTTTGAATTATGAAGCCAGGGGCTAGAAGCAGAGAGTTCTGATAGATGGGCACACTGGCCAGAACAGACTTAATTAAAACAAATTTCCCTGCCAGATTTAGCCAATTCACCCCCCAGGAGGAAATTCACTTTTTCAACTTGTCTATTAAGTGGTTCCACTGAGCAGCCCTGGAGGTAGTTCTGGAGATAGGAATTCCTAGGTAGGTAAAAGCTTCCCAATTGGTATGTCCTTCCATCCCCAAGACTCTAGAGATTCCCAACATATTTTTGGGTGTGATATTCCAGCCATAAATTTTGCTCTTTGCCTGGTTTATCTCGCTTCCTGAAACTGCTACGTATGCATCCAATTCCTCCTTGAATTTCCTTTCTACTAGCGGGCTTGCCCCGCCTAACAGTAGGGTGTCATCCGCAAATTGGGCGTGATTTATTTCCTTCACGCCATGTGCAATTTTTAGCCCCTGGAGGTTGTTTTGGGCCTTGGAGTGTTCCAGTTGATAACTGAGAACCGAGGCCTGAATTGCGTAGAGGAGAGGCGAGAGGGGGCACCCTTGCCTTAAACCTCTGGAGGCTTGGAAGAAATTTGTTGCTCTTCCATTCACCATGGGGGCTATCCATGGTGATCCTACGCAGGCTCTGACCCAATTCACAAAGGAGTGATCGAAACCAAACTTCCTCATTACCTCAAACAAGAAATTGTGGTTAACTCTATCGAAAGCATTTGCAAGATCTAGTTTTATAATCATACCTTTGTCTTTCCTGCGGATGCTGGAGTGGAGAACCTCTTGCACCAGGATGATGTTGTCTGCTATTTGCCTGCCCTTGATGAAGCCTCCTTGATTCTCTGTGAATATGAGAGGGAGGACTGGTTTCAGTCTGTTGGCTATCACCTTGGTAATGATTTTGTAGCTTGTATTGCAAAGAGATATCGGCCTGAATCGGTTGAAGCTGGTTGCTCCTTTCTCTTCCGAGATGAGTGCCAGGAAGGCCGAGTTTGTGCTCCCTCCAACCTTGTTGCTTGATTGATATTTTTGGATCATTTTAGTGAGGTCAGATTTGACAATCCCCCAACAGTGTTGGTAGAATCTGGCTGTGAATCCGTCCGGTCTAGGGGCCTTATCCGGATGCATTTGGTCTAAAGCCTCTCTTATTTCTTGCTGTGTGACTTCCTCCACAAGTCTGAGATTGATTTCGTCCTTTAGGAGGCTTGGCACTATGGAGAGGGGGTAACTTTGGGGGTCAATGCTTGCTCTTTGAGTTTCTGAATAGAGGGTTCCAAAGGTTTCGAATGCAGCCTGTCTAATGCCTTCTTGATCCGAGATTGTAATGTTCTGGACCTGGATTTTTGTCACTGCCTTATAATGCTTCCTTGCTTCCGCTTGTTTATGAAAATAGCTTGTGTTTTTGTCTCCTTCCTTCAGCCATAGACTGCGGGACTTTTGCCTCCAATATCCTTCTTCCTCCCTGCAGGCCGTATGCCACTGCCTTTGAAGGTGATCTTCTTTGAGAAGGTCTTGCTGTGTGATCTCCCTTTTTTCCAGCTCAAGATGGTGGCTCTCTAGTCGCCTTTGGGCTTCTTTATGCCAGGTGGCTGGGTCCGGTTTCCTTTTAGCCCAGGACTTTAGCGCAACCTTGAGCCTTCGCAATTTTTCTTCCCAAACATAGAACGCGGATCCATTTACCTTACTCGTCCACACACTGGAGACTATGCTCAGAAAGTCTTTATCCTGCATCCAGGAGGGATGGAATCTGAAAGGGATGGGCCCCTGTCCTCAATCTATCTTTAACTCTAGTGTGATTGGTTTATGGTCAGAGGTACTGTGAGGGAGAATTTCTGAAGAGGCTATGAGCCCAAGGGTCAAGAAAGAGCTTTGAACTAGGAATCTGTCTAGGTGAGTAGCGATGTGCCCTGGGCCTACCCGTTTGTTGGACCACGTATAGAGGCCTTTGAGAGGTTTAATATCCATTAAATCCCATGCCGAGATTAGGTATTCCACCCATTCTCTAGCTGGGTCCCTTACGATAGATCCCCCTCATTTTTCTGCTTGAGCCAGCGTTACATTTAAATCCCCTCCGAGGATGATATTTTCTATATCATTGTTTGTTAAATAGTCTAGAAGGGATTTCCAGCAATTCTTTTTTTCCTCTATGTGCTGTGGGACATAGATATTAAAGAGGCTTACCGTATTTACGGATTCCTTGTGGAGTAGTTGGGAGTAAATCCAATGCATGCAGGATTCAGAGCTGATCAGTTCTATTTTAGAGGTGTTCCACAGAGTGCAGAGTCCTCCTGACGCGCCTCTGGCGTTTTCTGCTAAACCTTGACTGTTTTTCCATACATTTTTTGAAGCTTTAATAGAGTCTTGTCGACTCATCTTGGTCTCTTGGATAAGTAGGATGTCTGGTTTCGATGTTCTGATAATGTCCTTGAGGGCTTCTTCCTTCCTTTTGCTGCCGAGACCCCTACAGTTCCAGGAGGTAACTTCATTGGTTGCTTGGGGGGGGGGATTGGCCTCCTTGGGAGGATTTATCTAGCTTCCTTGTCTGCCTCACACTGATCAGTTGCCTGATGGTTGGTTGTGCTCCTTTTAGGACATCCTTGTAGGTTTCTTGATCTCTCTTTGCTTTTTTGGATTTCCTGCCTCTTCCTGGTTTCTTTGGGGTGTCCCAAGCTTCACTCGCCCCTTCTGATTCGTTTCCTTATGAGATCTCCCCTTCCTCTGCACCTTTAGCTGTCTTGTTCCTCGGAGGGGATTTGGTTTTCTCCATTCCTTCTGTTAGCTTTTGGGCGCCTCCTTCTTCCAAGTTTTGTGTGCCTTTTCCTTCTCCCTCTTGGGCTTCTTTGCCATGATTCCCCGTCACACCTTCTGTTTCAAGAGCCATGAAGCTGTTTTCCATTTCTTTACTACCTGGATGCTTGTCTTGATCTGAGGCTGGTTTTTCATTTTGTGGGCCTTTTGATTTCGATTTCCCTTTCCGAGGTTGTATCCAACCCTCTTCTCCTACTTTCTTTGTATTTGGGTTTTTGGGACAGTTTCTCTGGAAGTGGCCGTATTCACGACATCCTCTACATTTGAACGGGATCTGCTCATAGTACAACTTTTGTAGGTGGTTCTAGTCTCCTACCTTTAATTTTACTGCTTCCGGTAGGCCTACCTCCAGATCAACTTCCACACAAATCCTTGCACAGGAATATTGATATTTTGGATCTGCTTTTTCGATGTAGTGTCCTAGCCCGTTCCCGATAGCTTGCAACGATGAGGAGTTCCAGCAGTGTATTGGAAGATTCGGGAGTCTTACCCAGACAGGGACGTCTTTTGGCACTTCTGAGGCTGGATCGAAGCTTGGGGTACATCGATTCAGGTAGAGCCCCTTTGTACCCATGAAATATGGTCCATTTCTAAAGATTAGATCTCGATCCTCTTGAGAGATGAATTCGAAAATGAAGTAGCCTCTTCCGACTGCGTAGCATGTGACACTGTTTGTTATTAGTGGTCGCCAGTTCCTTTGAATCCAGTTATCTGTAGATTTGGTTGAGGGCCAGAGGCCCATGAACTGACCTACCATGCCGCATTCTGAGAGGGAAAGCGTGACCTTCATAGGTTGCTCTGGAGGAAGGTTAATCTCTGGTACATCGTCCAGTTTTTTCACAAAGCTTGGTGCTTCTGCCTGGGGGGCTTTCTTACTACAGGCTGCTATTAATTTCCTGAAGGACGAGGTTGCGGAGGGAGGGGGCGGCGGCTCCCCTCCGCTCTGGCTTGACATGGCCGCGATTGAACTCAAAACCCTAAACCTGAGCGAGTTTTACCTACGCGCGCGATTCCTGATTCAACCCGTCAATCCAAGGGTTAGTTATACAAGCTAATATCCATCTAATAAAACCCTCCCAAAACCAAAAATTATGCAACACGTCAAATAGAAAGGAGTTTTTGACTCTATCGGGGCATCCTGTATATGTTACCATAGGCTGGAAATTGTTATTTGTTGATGGTGGTAGGTGGCTGCGTTGGTGACATGCAATCCTAAATGATATGGCACTTACCTAGGACCTGCTGGTTGCTTGAGGTTTTGACGTGGCTTGTCTTGGGTTTAGAAAGTGATTAATGCTGGCCATCACCCTAGCACAACATGACCAACAATTGATGCACTAGCTTGTTGTTCGAAGCCACAATTTTGAGTTTTGGCATTCGTTTCATTCATTAGTGGAAATTGAGCTCTAGTAACTGCAACAACCACTCGAAGGCACCTTTTAACCTACACAACACCAGGTACTAGGGTTTCAATTCCGTGCCATATAATGTAATTTTTTATTAGTAACTTATGCTCGGCTCTGTAACTACATGCTGTTGTGATACCCCTGTTTCACCTAATTTGTAAATATAACTATAACTGGCCAAGAGACTATGGCAGACTAGATATGTGTGAATGTTTGATTTGATGAACCCTTGTATAAAAGGATCAATGCATGTATTTCTTGTTATTAATAGAAAATGAATATGTGTTGCACAACTACTAAAAGGGGGGAGTTTGCCAAGATAAACCATGGATGCTATGAGAGAGATGGTGAGGGAAACCAAGAATGGTTGAGATGACTGGCGCAGACCCCCCTCCCTCGGGCCGAGATTTGCACAGGATCTTCACTAAAACCACGCCAAGTGTTAATCAAACCCTTTATTTGAGCCCCAAAAGACTTCGGGTTTCGGGAGTTGGAGAGTCCCGATATATCCCCACAACACTTGGTAAATGCTGAAATGCAAATTGTCAACGAGGGTTGACCGCTCCAACGCACACCACCTGTTGCCACTAAATTCGGCTTTTCGCGACTTGAGCGAACAACCCAACAATCGTTCCTCTTACCTTATGATTCCCCGAATTTTGAAATGATGGAATGCCGAAATGGGCTCAACGTCCCATGGAATGAACGATAGATGACCTTTCGGGACTCCGCGTACCGGGAGTTCGCGATATTCGACCCCAAATCACTCGCTGCACCAATTCTCGAATTGGTGAAATAGCGACCCTTTTTTGGGATTTCGTGTACCAGGGGTTTGAAACTCCTGGTTCCAAAAATCACTTGTCTCCTCTACTTTCCGGACCCCAAAATGCCGAAGCATCGAAATGGATCTTTCCGGGATTTCGCAAACCGGGAGTTTGAAACTCTCGATTCCAAATCACTGCCTTCTCGGTTTCCTGAACCTCGAAATGCCGAAATACCGAAACGCCACTTCAAAAATACTTCGCGTTTCATGACTTCAGGGTTTTCAGTGTAAAGTGCCCCGACTCCTTGTCAATGGAAATGCTGAAACGCAGATCCCCGAAATGTCGAAATTCCCTTCAAGGATACTTCATGTTTCGCGACTTCAGGCTTTTCAATGCAGAGGGCCCTGGCTCCTTGTCATCAGAATTTTCGGTATGCCGAACCCCGAAATACCAGAATTTCACCCTTAGAAATCCTTTTTGCGATTCGGGTTTTAGAGTGACCAAGGATTTTGGTCTACACTTCGAACTTATGGATCCCGAATTCCCGAAATGATCTGACAACTCAGACAGACCATGATCAATGGTCCACGTTGGTTCTTGATGATAGGGTGGTAGATTCATCCAACTCCTAATCACCTTGCAGCTCCTCTGGATCCTATGGTCCTCGCGACTTCGCGAGTTCTCCACGGAGAATTCTGACCACCAGATGCACTCTTCAATGACCCTTGTCGAACGACTCGACGTTCTCCCTCTTGTACTTAACTTCTATGAGATGATTTCAGCCCCCATCTCCCTTTGAGCACTCCAAAGGTGTTATCCTTCTTGAGCTTTCACTTGTAAACTCAAGCTTCCCAAAAGAATCCCTGCTCGCACTCCTTGCGGCAAATCTTCAAATAACCTCAGGTTATTTGAGTCTCCAACCCTGTGCACTCCTTGCAATAGTGGTCCTTCAACCTTCCTTTTGGATTTATAAAATCCAAGGCTTCAATTGGCCTGTGCACACCTTGCACGACTCTGTGCTTCACCTACACTTCAGCTGGTATGAGAAGAACGATATCTCTCCTGAGCTTTCTGAGATAAAACTCAGACCCTCGTCAATGCACACCTTGCGGACGTTCGCTGCACTCCTTGCAGGAATTCTCAGGAAGAGAAACAATTGAAACTCATTCTTCTCCTCTCTCAGACTTCATACACTCAACATGAAATCATACACATAACACAACATTGAAACAAATGCATACAGAGAAACAAAGCAACTGTAAACATACCATTCAACAAATGTAAACAGTAAGCATCACAACACCATGAAAATTTAGTCAAAGCTTCATATATTAACTCAAGTGCTTCTGTACATGGGTTCTTCTCTACAGCTCTCTGCTACAACTCTACTGCTTATGAAATCTGAATGATAAAAAAAAATCACTATGATACAAGGGTGAGGGTGTCTATATCCGTTTTCCCTCCTACTCTCTGAACTGTCTAATCTATGAATTCAAATCTACCTACTTTCATTAATTACGTATAAATGCCTTTACATTCTACAGATGAGAGCAGTGCTCAAGATATGTTTACAACATCTAAGATATAAATGTAAGTATGCTTCCCCCAACTATCACATTAATATCTGCTTCATTAATTTTTCAAAACATTTCAAAAACGTGCGCTGGTGCTTTTCCAGCTGTCTTCCGCCTTTTACGTTGCTTGCTTGGCTGGCTGCTTACGATGCTCCTGCATCATACTCCCTCGCTTGAAAATTTTCATGAACTTCTGTTCATGAGCTCTTGCATGGTCTGTCCATGCTTTTGAATTTCTGCTTCATCCTCCCAACTGACATCTTCAACTGGATGTCCCTTCCATTTGACCAAGTATTCAAAATACTCTTTTCTCCTGGTCTTTTTGCTAACCCTTTGGTCAATTATGCTTTCCATCTGTGGCTTTTCAGCTACAGGCATT
>JASDQU010420633.1:0-10167 GCA_032191745.1 Picea mariana
ATAACATTAATTGTTTAAGCATGGTAACAACTGATTCACCCCCCCCTCTCAGTTGTCCAACACCTTATTTGGGACATATCCCATTGGATTCCCATTCTCGCACTGATCACAATGGTATTTATCACTTGTAAGCCTTTTTGTCCATAGACCCACCCACCCTTTTCCGACACCCTTCCTTACCACCTCTTCCTATGATTTTCTCTTCACCATGGCCAACAATTGCGATCAAGATCTTGAAAACTTCATCTATACCCACATAGAGGCCAAAATGGACTACATGAAAGAGGATCTGAAGAAGGACATCAATTCCCACCTTGCCAACCATCTTTCATCCCATCTTGATTCTCAACTTGACTCCTTTGTTGCCAAGGTCCTAGAAAAAATGCCATTTCCTGGAGTCCATACCTCATCTGAACAAAATTCTAACATCGAAGGTACAAATTCCTCCAATTCCCAGCCTTTTCAGTCCAACCCCTTTCACCGTGATCCGCGTCTTCCACGTGTGGAGGTGAACCAATTTGATGGCTTGGATCCCACTGGTTGCGTCACTCAAATGGAAAATTACTTCTCCTTTCACGACATCACTAATGAATTTGCCAAACTTCATTATGGTGTCATCTATTTGGATCCTGAATGTTGGCAATGGTGGTAATGGCGACGCAAATCACGCTAAGGATATGTTGCTTGGACATAGTTTGTGGCCGAACTTTATGAATGCTTTGACACCGACACGCACTCCCTGGGTTGTTTGACCAAATTGAATCAGTCTGATAACGTGGAAGAGTTTATCACCACATTTGAGCAATCGACTTTCAGAATAGAGGGCATGTCTGATACTGTTTTTTGAGAATGCTTTATCATTGGCCTCTAGGATGAAATTCAAGCCTAGGTCCTCATGAATCGCCCCCAGACTTAGTTGGAAGCTACTTAACGTGCCAAGGAAGCACAACAGGTTATTTTTTCCCAGCTCTTTTCTTCCTCGCCCTCACCCTCCCAATCTTTCCCCTCATCCCACCCTTCTCAAGATCCAAAAATTAACGTTGGAAGAAATGGTTGAATGCCAACTCAAGGGTATTTGCTATAATTGTGATGAAAAATATTTTTTGGGGCACACATGTAAGGAACAAAAGTTGATTATGGCCATCTATGAGGATATTTCTGATGAAGAGGTAGAGGCTCTTCCCATGACAGAGCTACCTGAGCCAACTGATCTCACTCCACCAGAAGTTGAACAGATCATTTCCTTGAATGAACTCACTGGCTTCTCTGCTCCCCAAACCCTCAAGTTAATTGGCTACATTAAACATTAGAAGATCATCATCCTAATTGACAGTGGAAGCACCCATAATTTTATTCATCATCACATTGCTCAAGAAACCAATTGTTATATACGTGCAGTCTACAATTTTCAAATCATGATTTCCAATGGAGGTTCAATAAAATGTGGGGGGCGTTGTGAAAATGTGTGTCTCCAAATTGTCCAGTACAACCTGAAATCACATATGTTTGCTATCAACATAGGTGGTAATGAAATTGTGTTAGGTACAAAATGGTTATGCACTATCAGTCCCATCCTCATGGATTTTAAGGAATTAACCATGCAATTTCAACATCAAGGCTAGTAGTATAAGTTCCAAGGCATCACAACAGGGTCCCCTAAGATCATAAGTTCCCATTGAATGGAAAAGATCCTAAAAAAAGCTCATTCAAGAATTATTTCCCAACGCCATGCCATTGAAGAAGTTGAGACACACTATGTGCATCTTGACCTCCAATCAATCCTCTCCAAACACCAAACTATTTTTTCCACTCCCAATGGACTTCCCCCTTCTTGGGGTGTTCATGATCATTACATTCCTCTAGTTCCAGGAAAATTTCCGCCCAATGTTCACCCATATCATCTTTCCTTTTCCTAGAAGAATGAAATTGAGAAAATTGTTCAAGAATTTCTCGATGCAAGTGTCATTTTCCCTAGTACCTACCCATATTATTCTCATGTGGTCATGGTCCTCAAGAAAGAAGGCACGTGGAACATGTGTCCAGAATTTTTGTGCCCTCAACAAACTCACCATCAAAGACAAGTTTCTCATTCTTGTCATTGATGATCTATTGGATGAATTGAGTGGTGCTCAATACTTTACTAAACTTGATCTTCGTTCTAGCTACCACTGGATATGTCTGAAAGAGGCCGACATTCCCAAGACTACATTTTGAACTCATGAGGGTCACTATGAGTTCTTTGTCATGCCCTTTGTCTTGTCTAATGCGCTATCCACTTTCCAAAGTCTCATGAATCATGTCTTCTATCATTTCCTCTGTCATTTTGTCTTAGTTTTCTTTGATGATATTCTCATCTATAGTAAAACATGGACAACCAATCTTTCTCACGTGGAAAAATTTCTCCATCTACTTTCTCAGTACCAATTTTTCCTTAAACAATCTAAATGTGCCTTTGACACCTCAGAAGTGGAGTATTTGGTTCATATTGTAGGAAAGGATGGTGCAAGGGTAGATCCTAAGAAAATTGAAGCTATGCAATATTGGCCTTGCCCCAAAACACTCAAGAGATTGCGTGGTTTTCTAGGTTTAATGGGATATTATCACAAATTTGTTAAGAATTATGGAAAAATCGCACCACCTCTCATTGCTCTCCTTAAAGAGAATGCTTTCAATCAGACTCCAGTAGATGATCAATCCTTCCACGCTTTGAAAGAGGCTATGTGCACAACTCATGTCTTGGCCCTTCCCAACTTCAAGAAGACTTTTCTCCTGAATGTGATGCTTCCGGGAAAGGAATTGGAGCAATCCTCATGCAAGAAGGACAACCTCTGGCCTTCACTAGTAAACAAATTTCAGAGTGACATTTAGGCCTATCCATATATGAAAATGAAATGTTGGCTATTCTACATGTCATGGATCACTGACATCCTTATATATTGGGGCAATGCTTCCAAATTAAAACCGATCATCAGAGCCTCAAGTATTTTCTGGAACAACGAATTTCCTCCCTAGAGCAACAAAAATGGGTGACCAAGCTGTTTGGATATGATTATGAGATCATTTACAAGAAGGATAAATAAAATGCGGTTGCTGACATTCTTTCCAGGAAGTATGAAGATGAAGGGTCCCTATTTTTCTCTCTGCTTCCTTGTACCAGATTGGCTCCAAGATGTTCGCCAGGAATGGCTGCAAGACCCCAAATTTTCTTGCCTGATCCAACAATTGCAAGACAATTATCTAGTTTCTCCAGGGTACTCTTGGCACAATGATGAGCTTTACTACAAAGTCCATCTATATTTAATAAAATAATCGCAACTTAAATCTACAGTGCTTGCAGAGCTTCATTCTTCCCCCACAATTGGGCATTCAGGGTTTACCAAAACCTATGAAAGGGTTAAACGTATTTTTTTTTTTCGGGGATGGTATGAAACAAGACGTTCACACCTTTGTGGCTGAATGTGATGTCTATCAACACAATAAGGGAAAAACAGTCAAGTCCCCGGGCACACTGCAACTGCTCCCGATTTCATTGGTTATTTGGCATGATATTTCTATGGATTTCTTTGTTGGCTTACCTAAATCGGGCAATAAGTCCGTCATCATGGTGGTAGTTGATCGTCTTTCAAAATATGCTCATTTTTCTTCTCTTCAATACCCATTCACAACATCAACAATGGATCAACTTTTCATGGATAATATCTTCAAGCTTCATGACATGCCTCATTCTATTGTATCTGACAGAGACCCCACTTTCACCAACAATTTTTGGAAATAATTGTTCCGTCTCCAAGGAACCCAATTGCATCTCAGCACCGCCTATCATCCCCAGACTGATGGCCAAACTGAAGTTGTCAACAAGTGTTTGGAAATTTATTTGAGGTGTTTTGCATCTGACTGAAAATAAAATGGGCTTAGTGGTTACCCCTAGTTGAATGGTGGTACAACACATATTGCCATACAACTACTCGCATGACTCCTTTTGAAGCAGTATATGGAAAAAATACCCCATCGATTCTCTCATACATGCCAAGTGTCTCAAAGGTTTAGGAGGTTGACAAAAATCTTATATTTCACGAGGCCATCCTCTACACCCTCAAAATAAATTTGGACATGGCTCAAAATCGCATGAAGCAACAAGCATATCAAGGTCATTCTGAATGCCAATTTGTTGAAGGGGACCAGGGGTTTCTTCGTCTGTAATCCTATAAGAAAAATTCACTCAAAGATGACCATTGTCAAAAAATTGCTCTAAAATTTTATGGTCCTTATACAATTCTCAAGCGAGTGGGGCAGCTAGCCTACTAGTTAGCTTTGCCCAGTGATTCTAATCTCCATCTTGTTTTTCATGTCTCATGCTTAAAGAAGGTGATTGGAACTAAGTGCCATGCTCAAACCGGTCTCCCTGAGTTGGATGAAGAAGGTTTCATTTGGTTTCAACCACAAGCAGTCTTGGACCAGTGATCTAGGTGGATATTCGTGGCCACCCACCTATTCCAACTGGCTCTTATTGACAGTTTTTAGTTCAACACATTCTTCTGTAATTATTTGTAATTGTGGGTTCTACACTTCCAGGGCTATCTAAATCCCTACACAACTTCTAGGTGGATATTGGTGGTCGCCTGCCTAATTCAACTGGCTTATTTTAGATGTTTTCATGTAGGCACATCTTTCTGCACTTCCAGGGCTGTTTTGGGGCCCTAAACAATGTTTTTTTTTTTGGCTTGCCACAGTTAAATTGTAGACAAAGTCAAATTTTGATGGCATAATGTGTATTTCTCGAAAAGGCCTTTCCAACAGGGTATCACACACCTAAAACAGAGGTCGTATGCAAAAGTTACGACCTCGGGAAGTTGAGGTACCAACTTACCCATTGAGGCCCACATAACTTTTGGCGTTTCATCTCCTAGGGTTAGGTTTTTGGATGTCTAGGGTTTCGACATTAATGAGTAATGTTAAAAAGGCCACTGGAGCCTCATTGTAATCATTTTGCTCAGACGGATGCGCGTATTAGCCACATCTCTTCTCAGAGATAGCTACCACCATTCAAGCAAGTTGTTTTAAGTTCTGCAATTTTACAGTTTCAACCTATTTCATTTATTCAATAGAAGTTATTATTCACTGGATATCTGTTGTTGTTCTCCATACCTCTATGTTATTGTATTCAATTTGTTATTCATTCCATTCCACTCATAAATCCATATCAGTGGTATCAGAGCAGTCTGCTCTTCATTTATTTTTCTTTGTGCATGTCCTTGACAAGATCTAGGTACAAGAAGTTGGGACTCGAACTAGTCGAGCCTTTGCGAGATCGACCGCGTCGAGCCCGACAAAAACCCATGGGGGATGAAAAGAAATATTATGGAGTAGGATATCCTTTTAAAATGTTGCTCAAGGAATCCCTTGCGCAACAAAGGAACACAATTATGGACAACTTTGTACAGATCCTTCGACGACTGCTCACATGAGACGCATCTTCATCAAGTGGCCATGCAACCCCCTTCAAGGTACAAGTAAATTTTGATATTCCATTATTTGAAGGGTTGATAGATGCAGATGTTGTAGATAGATGGTTGAATATGCTCGAATCGTATTTTTTGGTCCACAATTTTTTCGATAGGGAAAAGATTGTTTTTTCACTGCTCAAGGCTGTACCCCATGTTAAGGACTAGTGGGATACTTACTTTGAGAAAAGGGCCATAGAGGAATCTACAATATTTACAGTCGCCCCCACATGGGATTCCTTCAGGGATTGCATTAAAGAACAGTATTACCCTATTGGAATCTATAAGGACTGGTACACAAGATGGACCACCCTGCATCAAGAAAGGGACCAGACAGTACCAGATTTCACCAATATTTTCCATACCATGCGCACCAAATTGGGTATCGAAGACTTCGAGCGAAATTTGGTGATCAAATACCATGACTGTCTGGATAGATACATTCAAACATAAATTAATTTTCTGGACATCGCATCATTCGGTATGACTTATAGATATGATGTCAAGATTGAGCATAAATTTAAGCAGAAGAGGCGAGAGTTTGGATCTGCAAAATCCTCACTGCCGAAGCAGGGAAGAGGAGGCCCCAACCCACAAAACAAGGGATGGAGAAAAGATGGCCACTCTCAAGACAACCAGTCCAAGCCACAACATAAGAAGGGTAAAGAAGTCGAAGAAGGACACGATAAAATTGTGTGAACACCGTAAAATCCCTTGGCACAACACCGAAGAATGTCGCTCCAAGAAGTCACTGGTGGCCGAGATGAAATATTCTAAGTCAGAGGAAGATTCTGACTCCGAATCAAATCCATAAGGAGGGAAGCAGATTATCGATGTTGAACCCAGTGCCACTATCGCTACCACCAAATTCCAGCCAAGCGAACCAGAAGAACTAGAGGAAGGAGAATCCCTCTTTCACTCACATATGTGGGTAAAGGGGGGCTCTACTTCATTTCATTGTCGATAGCGGTAGTCAAAAGAACCTAATCTCAGCAGAGGTCATCAAGTGGCTGGACCTGCCAATGACACCGCACTCGTAGCCCTACACCATCAGCTGGTTTCACCAAGGAAGAGATCTCCATGTTAGCCAACATTGTTGTTTTCCCTACGTCATCAAGCCTTTCAAAGACGAGGTATTGTGTGATGTTTCTCCCCTTAAAGTTTGTGATGTTCTTTTAGGACAACCATATTTGTGGAAGTGACATGTTGTGTATGAGTCTATACCCCACAGTGTTATTATTACTTTGGGTAGATAATTGTACCAGATACCAGAGGTATCACTGCCTATCCCTATTTCTATAATCTCTGTTAAGAAATGTAGTAAGGTCATTTCATAGACCAGGAAGTTTGTCTTCTTTGTGATCTGTGCTCACAGTAAGCAAAAGGTCACCACCACATACGTGGCCTCTACACAAAGCCTCTCTTTGCAGCAAAAGCAAGTGGATGGGATCGTGGAAGAGTACATAGACATCTTCTCCTCACCCACCGAGTACCGACGCACTACCAAGTGAAGCATCCAATTGATCTAACCCTCAGTGCACCTTTGCCTAATGGACCAGTCTATCATCACTCACTGATGGAAAATAATGAAATCAAGTGTCAGATCCAAGAGCTTCTTCAAAGGGGGCACATTAGACCCAAATACTCCCCTCGTGGAAGCCCGATTGTACTGGTGCAAAAGAAAGACGAGACTTGGTGACTCTACATTGATTACATAGCATTAAACAAAATCACAGTTAGGAATCAATACCCAATACCCAGAATTGATGACCTTCTTGAACAACTCAAGGGGGAAAATTTCTTTAGTAAGATTGAACTAAAGTCTGGCTACCACCAAGTTCCCATTGAACCAACTTATATATGGAAGACAACTTTCAAATCTAAATAAGGTCTCTTCGAATGGCTGGTCATGCCCTTTGTCTTAACAAATGCACCAACCACTTTCATGAGGTTGATGGATGATGTATTGAGACCCTTCACCAACTTTTTTGTGGTGGTATATTTGGATGACATCCTCATCTTCAACAGAACTTGGGAGGAGCACATGCAACATATTCATCATGTTTTGAGCACTTTGCGACATCACAAGCTATATGCCAACTTGAAAAAATGCTCCTTTGGCATGAACAAGGTCCAATACTTGGGCTACATTGTTGATGAGCACGGGGTAGATGTTGATCCAACTAATATCCAAGTGATCTGTGACTGGCTAGCCCCGACCACACTAACCAAGCTTCAGAGCTTCTTAGGACTTGCCAACTTCTACCGACGGTTCATGTTGGGATTCTCCCATATTGCATGGGCCCTCAACCAAGTGATCAAGGGCGATGTCAGGGAAAAGTTCGCATGGGAGAAGGAACACCAATGAATATTTGATGGTCTGAATCATCACTTGTGCTCAGCTCCAGTACTCTGCTTACTCGATCTACAACAACCGTTCGAGATTGAGACCGATGCATCCAACTATGTTGTAGGTGCAATTCTCACTCAACACGGTCATCCAATAGAATACCATAGTGAGACACTCTCAGATATTGTCCGGAAATACCCTACCTATGAAAAAGGAATGTATTCCATTGTACAAGCCTGTCGTCAATGGAAACATTACATTCTAGGAAAGGAGTCAATCATCCACATTGATCACAAGGCTTTGCAGTTCATACAGACAAATAGGAACTTGTAGAATGACCACCATAAGAAGTGGTCCACCTACCTGCAGTAGTTCCATATCAACATCAAGTATAAGATAGGGAGCACAAATCATGTCTCCAACTGCCTCATTTGACCTCCCATGGCTGCACTCACCATTGTGCTCCATTCCTATGGGAATGGGCATCTGAGTGGCACCAACTTTATTAGAAAAATCCGGACTTCACCACCACCTATAATATCTTGGGTACAGGTGTGAATGTCATCGATTTTCACATTCAGGACAGATTGCTATTCCATCTAGGCCATCTCTGTGTTCCTGCAAGTGAGCGTGCAAAGATGATTTGGGAGGTTGACTACAGTTAGATGGCAGGACATTTTGACGTGGAGAAAACCGTGGTCGTTCTACATAAACATTTTTATTGGCCAAAACTTTGACAGGACGTCAACAAGTATATCAGATCTTGCACTGCCTATGCCATTGCCAAGCCAACCATCAAGAAGCAAGGCTTATACACCCCTCTTCCTACTCTCGAGAGGCCTTGGGAATCCATCTCAATGGATTACATGTTTGGCCTTTTGTCCACCAAGCAAGGCAATGATTGTGTATTTATGGTAGTTGATCGGTTTTCGTAGATGGCCATTCTCATAGCTTGCAAGAAGAGCATCACAACGACATAGACTACCAAGATCTTCTTCGAACGAGTGTGGGTCCATTTTGGGATACCACAGACCATCATCTCTGATCAGGACAACAAGTTTCTCAACACATTTTGGTCGAGTATCTGGTCACTGTTGGACACCAAGCTCACTAAATCCAATTCCTTCCACCCTCAAACCGATGGCCAAACAGAGGTCGTCAATCGACTGATTGTGCACATCTTGCGCATGTATAAGTCTAAGCATCCAAGTACACAGGATGAGAGTATTCCCTATGTTCAACACAACTACAACATGTCTCTCCATAACTCCACCGACCATAGCCCCTTTCAGGTGAGGTTGGGATTCCAACCCTTGGGTACCATTAATGTTACACTACCTCTTGCAACAACATAGACAAATTCTTCCCATGTTCAGTCTGAGGCCGACAAAGCCACCAGATCCATTGAGCAGATTTAGCACATCCTCCAATAGGTTCATAAGATTTTGCAGAAAGACAATGCTAAATACAAGCAATGACTTGATCAACACCGGGTACCGCACCAGTTTCAGGTGGGAGACAAGGTCTGGTTACATTTGCAGAAATAACACCTTACAGGGCCCCATCGGAAGCTTCACCCACTTTTCTATGGGCCTTACACTATCACCAAGGTTGTGGGTAGCAATGCTTTTGAGATCAACACTCAACCCTTCCTTAGCTTTCACCCAATGTTCAACATGGGCCTCCTTCAGCCATATTTTCCACCATTATTGGACACCTCAAAGATCGCAAAACAATTGACACCAACAGAACTCAACCTTGACTGCATGGAATAGGCCTCCACTAATCATATAGTGGACACATAGGTAAAGGGCACTCGCCAGCAGAGGATCCAACTTTATCGAGTTGTCAAGGCAGGGCAACTCCTCCACCAAGGAAAGTGGCTCACCTGGGGCCAAATTCAACATAAGTTTCCTCACTTGATGGGGGAACCTAACGCAATGGAGACCATTGCTTCCTAAGGGGGGAGGACCGATCCACTTGGATATTGGTGGCCACCCACCTATTCCAATTGGCTCCCATTGACAATTTTTAATTCAACACATTCTTTTGTAATTCTTTGTAATTGTGGGTTCTACACTTCCAGGGTTGTCTAAATCCCTACACATCTTCCAGGTGGAGATTGGTGGCCGCCCACCTAATCCAACTGGCTTGTTTTGGATGTTTTCATGTCAACACATCTTTCTGTACTTCTAGGGCCGTTTTGGGGCCCTAAACAATGTTTTTTGTCTTGCCACAGTCAAACTATAGGTGAAGTCATAGTTTGACAACATAATGTGTAGTTCTCAAAAATACCTTTCCAACGGGCTATCACGC
>JASDQU010420637.1:0-10148 GCA_032191745.1 Picea mariana
TACACACACATTAGCAACGTTTCCTAGACTAGCCAAGTCAGGAACATTACAAAATTCCACCATAAAGCAAGAAACAATCCTCCAAGAGAGCTAGCGCATCATCCTTCCATCCAATAATATAAACCATCACAAAATACTGTAACCAGGAGAGATAGAGAGAAATGCCCTAGTAGGGCGCAAATTTCAGCCAAATATCCTTCTCCACATGGGAGAGCTATGATGAAAAATGAAATAGAGATGACCTATATTTATACAAATCCTCTAAACATAGGCTGTCCACAAAACTTAGGGTGAATCACAAGATAAGGGGTCAACAACCCTTATCTTACCCCTTTACAAAAATAATACTTTTTCAATTCATAATTTGTACATAAGTAAAACCCTAAGTAAGAAGTCACCCTTCTAGGGTGACGTTTTGGCACTTTTGCAAGTTGTTGAAGTAGGATATGGCTGAGCCAGGCCTCCAAAGGCCACGKGTCTTTGATCCAAGCCTCTTCTCCACGATCCGTGGCTTTCTTCCTTCAAAACGTGCCAAGTGTCCTCAACCACCACCAAACCCTAGCCCTATTATGATGCCAAGCCCTCAAGGGTGACGTTTTGGCCTTTTTAGGAAAATCGTTTGGGTGGTAGGGGATAGGTTATGTCCTCCATGATGTCTTCAAGGCCTCCAAAGGCATGTCTTCATCATCCGGCATGTGGACCCTGGTATTCAACTTGTAGGCTTCAAGCCCTGTGGAAGCCCCAAGCTATGCTTGTTCTTCCAAAATTGTCCATCACTTGGGTCCTGCAAAGACAAATGGATACGCCCTCCAAGGATCTCAATTCAAATGCATCATGATGAGTAAATCAATAAAAGAGCCATCTAAGCAAGTACATCCAAACCACCTCATCAAAATAAACCAATGCTCAAAGACCCTATGCAATTTGCCAAGTTTAGGTATGGGAGGGTTGACAAAACAGCCTATTGGGTGAATCGTACCTCAAGTTTAGGGGTGTTTCCAGAGGGGACCTCCTTCTAAGTCACGTGGATGAGGTGTCATGGATGGACCTCCTTCTAAGTCATGTGGATGAGGTGTCATGGATGGGGGGAAGACTTTTGGGCATGGGGTTCATGACATACAAGGGGTTATAGTGTCTCATTTATAGGTTCCTTTTTAGAGGGTGTGTTGCACCTTCATTTTCAATGCAACCCTTTTCCAAGCCCATTTATTGCCTTTTATTCTTTTAGGATGTGATGATCCTTGTTTGATCTGTAGCTGCAAGAGGCCTCCGAGGGAGGCTGTTGGGCTTCCATCTGAGGACATGTCGATCATCATCATGGTCGGGTTCATTGTCTCCATTGCGGGCCATGAGACATGATCTCCTCCAATTACCCCTAGGCATGGGGGGGTAACACATCCAATCTATCCTCAAACCTAAGGCTAGTTGATGCTATCTCTGACATTTATTGCATAAACTCCCAATTCTTCCCTGCAGTTGATTTACCACTGCTAATCCCAGAGAATCTCAATCTGAGATATAGCTCTAATACAATGTAAAAATGCTAAGCCTAGATTATTGATGTCCTTAATACTTATGATCTCAATTAAACAATTAAATTGCTGAATTCAATTAATGCAGAAATTAAATTCAGACATAGCATCAAGTATACAATAGCTGGAAATTAAATAGCAAAAGCATAAAATCAGTTTCACACATACACTTGTAATTACTCCTTCAAAATCAGCTTTTCATTCCTTCGAAAAACTTAAAAGGAAACCTCCACAAGCTGCCAAAAAGCAGCAACTGCATGGTTACAAAACCACCTCAAACTGAGCTGTACAGACCTGTTGAGAGTATGGCCGACTGTATGGATTGTACTGCCTGTTGAGAGTACAGTTGGCCATACAGACTGTATGGCCTATCCATACGATTGTACGAATCTACACTGTATGGCCCTATGATGCAGTCCGGATTCACCTCTCTCTCTCTCTCTCTCTCTCTCTCTTTGAATCTGCTCAATTACTAGACTGGAAATTTGGCCTTCACTGATAAGAGATAGCATCAATCTCCTAGAATTCTATCACATCTATAGAACTAAACCATTTAGGGTTTGCTTCCCTTATTCTGAATGAAGACTTTATTTTTTCCCTTGTAATGTTTCAGAGCCTTTAAACTTGTCTAGTAACCATGTTTGACTACATTTCAAGTTATATGAAGCACGTAGTATTTGTTTTACTAGAGTGAATGCTAATAATTATTTCGTTTCAATGTTGTTCTGATATATTTCCTTCAAAACTCTAGGATGGAACTAAATATGGTCCATTTGCCGTAGTTGATTTTCTGTTACAGGAATCCCTCCACTTAGAGAAGATTTCCTTTACCTTCTGTTTATCCTGACTATAAACAGTTCCTGCAAATATTGCATATTGATATTGATATTGCAAGTGGTTTTTGGGTAGGAAATACTACATGTTTGACGACCTCCATTTCATGAGTCTGCAAATGCTTGAAGTGATGCCGATAAAAATTTTGAGGGTCATCTTAAGGACAATTCAATTCATGATATGGGATTTCACTGGCTCTGTATTTGCTATGTTTGTTTTCTTGGTTTATAGTTTGTTTTGCAGCCTGATTCACCTTTAACATAAGTTTATTATTTATATATTGAGCTGGAGGGTGTACTGGGTAACTCCAATGTGGATTTGATGCTTTTCTCTTTTTCAACATTATATAAATTAGATGTTTAGTATTCTATCAAAATAACATATTATTTCTTATGCAGGTTTCCTATACATATGCACAGGAAGTCTCAGGACATCCAGCGATTGCTGCACATCAATATAAGTTCCATGGGATTTTAAATGGGATAGACCCAGATATTTGGGATCCCTACACTGATCCCTTTATACCTGTATGTGCTCCACCTTGGGAAATTTCAAGTTATAGCTATAGGCTGAATGTGCATGATTGGCTATAGTTTAACAATCCACAACCTCGTATCTGTTTGTTAACCATCATGAACTGCATAGCACATTGCGTTAAATTTGTAGTATGATCGAAGACAATAGAGTATAATATAATTGTCTCCAGTATTTTAAATGGGAAGTACAACATTTAAGCACACATTCACTTTGTTAAAGTCTTCAAAAGGCAAGTATACAGATTGCCAAGGTATGAAACCCTTTTGGTTGCAACTTGCAAAGGTATGTACCTCTTGCAATTGCCAAGGTATATACCTCTTGCAGTTTCAATATCATTACCACACTTTGTAATACCAATGCATGATTTACCAACATCAATTTCATGGTCTTTAACTCCCAATGCAATCATGAACTTAATAGAAACCTGTTTAAAATGTTTCAAAGATTGTACACAGTCATTACACAACTAGAATGGTTGATCCCAGGAAAGGGATATTTATTATAAAGCAGCATCCATTGCTAATCTTGGGGAACACTAACGGTTTGCAACTTGCTACATGGTTGGCAGCACATGACCAACCAACATCGAACCACATATAAGGAAAAAGATCATTGCCATAAGGACATAGAGACAACTAACTTGCATGTTTGGGTCATACAAGAAGTATTCACAAACCTAAGAATGCCTTGTTGGAAAATCTAATGCATTTTACAGGATTACACATTCATCCTGTTATCGCACAAGTTGTAGGTTGGGCAAAGCCCAACCCAACCATGAAGTGGCGACAACTTAAGGGACACTATACCCAATGTCACCTCGATATAGGTCCCGCTCTTCAAGGGTGACTAGGTCACTCTAGGGAGGTGATCCCGGTGACCGTGGGGGAATTGAGACAGATGGAAAGGAAGGAAGAGAAGTGTCCCCCTAAAGGTCAATAAGGAAAGAGGAAAGTGGCTTTGATGACTCGTCTCCAGAAGGTTTTAAGGCTGCCAAGTCTTTGGGTACCTGCCCGAGACACAAGAAAAACCAACTTTATGTAGTATATGTTAGGTGGACAAGTAGGTTAAGCTTGCTGTCCCTAATTGCAGCAGTAATCAGAAATATATATCAGCAATGAAATCAAGTAACTACTGCAGATTTAACCACTTAAAGCATCGAAAATTAGTTGATTTATGAAGCATAAAACATGTAGATAAATTCTCAACACTTTAGCACAACTTTAGTGGTATTTAGATGGCTGTAAAGATAAGTTTTCAGAGTATATTTATGACAGCCAAGTTTTACCCCAAGAAATCAGCCAAAAGATTGCCCAACAATAGCTAACATCAAATAGATTTATAATAGCAACTTTCCAACTAATTCCCATGGTAAAAGAGTGAGAAACTGAGCGTGAAAAAGAGAGTTTGCTGCAGCCCTAATGGCTGTAGCATAAATTTATAACAGCAATAAGAAACACTTAGCCAATTGAGATGCCCTAGGGGAAAAAGCAAGCCTAGAACATCAAAGAAAGAAAGTGATTTGAACAAGTTGATTCCTTCGTATTTTCACGTATCCCAATGCAACAATTGTATCTCTCCAATGCAAATTAAAAATGATTAGTGCCTTATGTTATCGCGCAATTTGTACTTTGATAGAAGGGAAGGGCAAATGAAGACAAATTGGCGTAACAGGAGACTATCCTATCACTGTCACCTCAATAGGATGTCTATTTCTATTTAGGGTGGTAGGCCCAAGGGAGACATCCCCGGTGACCTGGGGTTTTGAGAAGGCAAAGGATAAAGGCCAAGTAAAAGGTTCCCTCTCACAAGTCACCACCAATCAGAAAGTCCGGCTAAACAACCAATAAAGAAATAATAAACCAAAAGTGTACCTTCCCGAAACAAAGCAACATAAAACTTTATTTGCAAGCGCACTTGCTGGTCAGTACTTCATATAATTAGAGACTTTATCAATGAAAGCAATTGACTAATATATTGATGAAGTAAACAAAGATGTATAGCAGCAATAATCACAAGACAATACTTAACAATTAATGCCTTAGAAAAGCTTCAAAATGAGCAGGAAATTTAATCATCAATGTCATAACACCAACATTCATCAGAAGCAAATAAGGCTATGCATTAGTCAATCTTTTCAATCGCTTAGAGAAACTTTAAATGCTGCACAATATGGCTGTAACTTAATTGCATAGTAGCAGCAATAAGGTTAGTAGCTCAATCCAATCTAGGGTTAGAAGGTGTTAGTAGTTTGTTCAAAGATTTAGATGTTTGAAGGTTGTGATCAAAACACTCAAGAGAGAGATCTTAGACTAGTGCTTTCATAGGGAAAATGGAGTCAACAAGTGGCTGCAAAAAATTGGAGCAAGATGATATTGGGAGAGCCAAAGACAAGAGGAGTTGATGGATGAAGTGGTTGGTAAGCCAAGGCTTCAACCACCAAACCCTAGGGGAAAACGACTACTAAGGTGTAGGTAACCCTAGGCCTTAGTAGATTTTCCTCCTTCTTTAACTCAATGATAAAGTAAAACTGGCTAGGATGAAGTGACAAATGCTAGGGTGTTGCAATGGCAAGGCCCTAACAATGGTTTCAATAAAATGGCTCCTTGGCACAATCTAGTAGGTTGATAGCAAATTAGAACAAGGACGATAACATGTGCTTGATCCCTAGGGTTTAGGATAGCAAATTCATAAGTATTAACAAAATGCAAAGTAAAACACCATAACCATTCAAGTAAGAGAAGAATTGCAGAATTTTACTCACATTCACCAAGCATCATCAAGCAAAACCCTAGTTGTAGACTTTCCACCAAGAAAAATGCCAAATTCACCAAAAATCGCCCTACTCCAACAAGTGCGCACTAAATTTCAGTCCAAAACCCTAATGAGGGCCTCAAATTTCAGACCTCACACAAGTGTGAGTGAAAGATGATGATAAAATGAGACTTTAGACTCTCTATTTATACAATACCATTGACCTTTAATTTCACTTTAGGTCAAAAAAGGTCGACGTGGCTAGTTTACATCAAAAATACTGTTTTACATTAAATGTCACAATTAAAACCCTAAATCAAGCATAAATGATGATGTCATGCCCTTTTAGGGTGACGTTAGGCCCTTTTAGGGCAACGTTGGCCTCCTGGAGAAAAACGTTAGGCCTTCTTGGGCCTCAAGAACCTGCCACACGTGCCACTTGGCACACAACTATCTCCAAAATATCCCAAAGCACTAGATGACATCATGGGTGTCCTGGGTGACGTCATGGGCCTTCCAAGGCCTGCGTCATGGTGGAAAGGGCACAACCCCCCTGGGTCTAGGCTTGCCAGGATGCCTCTGGTGGAACATCCTCCTCTCTCTCTGGTGCAATCCTTTGATCTGTCTCTGCCCCCTGTTGAGGTCTCAGCATCCATCTAGTTGGATTTCGGCCCCATGGAGGTCCGAACTAATCATCTCCCCATGTGTACTTGTCCATCAAGTCCCTGCCATCGGGTGTGGACCTGTAACATCAACAAATACACCCTCCATGGGATCATAAGTCACGGGGATCATAGCAATGTCCATCACATATAATCATCAAGTTATTAAACATGTGCATAAAACCCCTTTTACCCGGACAAGTGCCCAAAGACATTATACTAATCTACAAGCCAAGTTTGGAGGAAACGCTAGGACATCCTATTGGGCTAATGCTCACTGGATGTGGGATGTTTCCGGGAGAAATTAAATCTAAGCCATGTGAGTGGATGAGGTGGTAAGGGATGTCTGGGCAAGGGGTGTAGTGATAGCAGGGAAATGTATGGCTTACTTGTGGGTGTCTCTGTAGAGGGTGAGTTGCACCTGTAATGAATGCAAATGTTTCCAAGCCCATTCATGCCTTTTGTCTTCATTTTTATTGTTTTTTCTTTCAAGAAGCTAGTTAGGGGACACTGCTCTGGCGTGGTGACCAGTGGTGGCAATGTTACCCACAAGCATTTCACGGAAATGAGAAGGTTGGCTCTTGATGAGACCCCCTTTCTCTTGGCTATGCCACCAAGAGCCACTACCTTGGCGTGGTGACCAGCTGTTGGTAGTGCCATATTGCTACATGCCCATGGACCTAATAGGTTGGCTCGCGATGAGACCCCCTATCCTCTAACTAGGTCTTGTTTTATTATTTTTATGGGTCCCTCTGTTTCTTGCTGAGAATCTTTTTACTGCTTTCTCGGGGATCCCTGGGCGAAGCATCTCAAGGTTTTCATTATTTGGCTCTTGTCTTTTGCCAGCTACTTTTACCCCCTGGGCCTTTAGCCCCTTCTTCCCACAANTGTTTCTTGCTGAGAATCTTTTTACTGCTTTCTCGGGGATCCCTGGGAGAAGCATCTCAAGGTTTTCATTATTTGGCTCTTGTCTTTTGCCAGCTACTTTTACCCCCTGGGCCTTTAGCCCCTTCTTCCCACAAGGTAAGGTACAACCCTTAAATATTTGGCCAACCCAATGCCCGGACCAGTGTAATGGAAAGTGGTAAGTATGGTGGGAGCGGACAATGGCTTCTCATGAATCCCCCTAGTGGAAACTCAAACCCTATGGGTACCAACTTACTAGGGCATCCTGTCATTTCCCCCAGATATGGTCAGGCGGAGAGGTATAAGATCCAAGCACCTGTTAAAAGCAAAAACAATTGAATGCACATATTCAAAGGTTTTGAGGATCAGAGTGACACATACCATGACACCAGGACTCATTACCTCATGGAGCAAGATCCATTTATGCTATAGGACCAAACCGAGGTGACGGATGTTGTTGCTGACAAAGTGGAGGTGCTGAAGAATGAAAATATGGGCCCTCCAGGGCCATGCTCAAGTCGATCTGGCTCTTGGTACTCCATGTCTAGGACCTGTGGACCTCAAGACATAATCTCCTTAGTTATCCCTAAACTAGAGGATAACACCTTACTATTGGGTTGTGGGGTCAAAAAAAATGTGAAGACTAGACTAAATCCTGGGAGGTGTAAATCCTATTACTCCCCAAGGCAAGCTAGGTCCACTAGGAAATGCTAAGAGGATGTAAGCCCTTTTACTTCTCTTAGAAAAACCTTATGCAACAATATGGCCTTGGATGTATGAACTTGAGCCACAAATATCCTAGGGGTGTAAGCCCTTTTACTCCCTAGGGTTTGTGAAACAAACAAAGGTGACTTGGAGGGTGTACGTCCTTGTAGTTCTCCAAGCAACCTTGCAATTAATGACCTTTCACAAGCAAATAAATGAATCTTGGGGAGGGTGTATGCCCTTATACTCCTCCAAGGGTTTATCCACTAACAATTATGGAAGAAAGCAAGAATTTCAAGACAATAAATGCAAAATTTCCTTACCAATTCCAAATAGATGCAAATTCAAACCCTAAGTGACCAAGAATAATCCATCCACAAGCATGAGAAAAAAGCCTCCAAGTGTAGCGCACCACTTCATTCCATCAATGGCAAGAGAAAACCATAACAATTTCAAAAGAGAGATGCATTTGCTCCAAGAATAGCGAAAATTTCAGCTAAGTATCCTTCTCCACATGAGAGAGATGTGTTAAAATGAGATCTTATGATCTCTTATTTATACAAAATGTCTCCAAAATAGTTTTTCCACATAATATTAGGGTAAACCACAAGACTAGGGGTCAACAAACCCTAATCTTGCCCCTTTTACAAAATAATATTAAACAAATTACTTAAAATTGTCTTTTAGACAAGAAGAAACCCTAATTCAAAGTGACGTCGCCCTTTTAGGGGACGTTTTGGCACTAGGAGCAAGTCGTTGGTGTTGGAGGAGTGTAGTAAGGCTTCCCAAAGCCACATGTCAAGCATCCAAGTCACTTCCTTCATGGTCAAAGCCTCAATCTCCTCAAAACGTCCTTGTGCCAATGCATATCAACCTCACCACCAAACCCTAACCCCCCTAGGTGACGTCATGCCTCTAAAGGTGGCGTTTTGCCTCTCCTAGGAAAAACGTTTGGCATGTGGGAGCTAGGTTATGTCATCCAAGTCACCTTCTAGGCTCTCGAGGTTTCATCTTTCTCATTCGGCATGCAGGCCATTGGCATCCACTTGTGGTGCTTCAAGCCCCATGGAAGCCCAAGCTAGGCTTGTTCCTCCAAATCTGTCCACCAACTAGGCCCTGCAAAGACAAGTAAGCACGCCCTCCAAGGATATCAAGCCATAGCATCATGATAAGTAAATCAAATCAATAAATGAGCCACCTAAACATGTGCATCAAAGATTACCGTGTCAAACAATTAAGTGCTCAAAGACATTATGTGACTTGTCAAGCTTGAATATGGGAGGGTTGACGAGGTGTCCTATTGGCTAGATATTTCCCTAGGTCAAGGAGAGTTTCCAAGAGATCCATCTCTAAGCAATGTAAAGTGGGTGAGGCGGCTAAGGGTCAAGACTCAGTGGGCATGGGGTTCATGACATACAAGGGGTTGTAGTGTCTCATTCATGGGTGCCTTTGTAGAGGGTGTGTCGCACCTTCCTTTGCAATGCAATTTTTCCAAGCCCAATGTTTTTCCATTCTGTTTTTCTTTCAAATTTTAGGGACTAGTTGAAGGCCACTTCCCTGGCGTGATGTGCAGATAATGACAGTGTCACCCACAAATACCTAGTGGAAATGAGAAGGTTGGCTCGTGATGAAACCCCCTTTTTCTTAACCATGCAAATGAGAGCCATTACCCTAGCTTGGTGACAAGATGATGGTAATGTCATACCACTAGATATCCATGAACATTATAGGCATTCTCGTGATGAGACCTCCTATCCTCCAACTATCCTTTTAAGCATTCATAATCATATTTCTTGTGGGTCCCCTTTTTTCTCAAAGATAAGCGTTTCATTGCTTTCTTGGGTGATCCCTAGGTGAAGCATCTAGAAGATTTATACATAGACTTTTATTTTTTTACCAACAACAATCCCCCTAGGCCTTCAACCCCTTCTTCCCATAGAATGAGGGACAACCCCTTCTTGGGTCAATACTATTGATGAGCTATGTGAGACATTCTCCATCTTACAAACCTGTGAGATGTGGATCATTGCAACTATGTGAGTCTTTCTCCAGCTTACAAACCTGAGAGAAAGCCCCTAAGAAGGGTACGTGGTTCCTACCTGAAATAGAGTTGGAACGTAGAGATGACCTCCTCCATTCAGAGAGTTGAGAAGAACTTCAGATGATTATCCAGTGGGAAAGGCGATCTGTTGAGTTAGACGTCCCTGTGGTTGAGCACAAG
>JASDQU010420648.1:0-10167 GCA_032191745.1 Picea mariana
ATGTTTATCAATTTAGTTGTTGTTTTATTTCTTAGTTTATTTCTTAGTTGTTGTTTTATATTTCTTTCTCTAACCCTTTTCCTTGCAACTGTCTAGCTTAGCAAACCCAACTAAGCTTGCAAGCACCTCTATTTTGCTTATTAAGGTGATGAAAGAGGCGCAACATTTACGATTGCTCAAAGTACTAGGTATTGAGATGGTTCTGAGTCTATCAATATAACAGAGATTAGTCTAGGATGTTTTCTTTATATATATATATACATATATAACCTATTTAATATATATATGGGTGAATAATCCTCCCTTTAATTATACAGTTGTCTGTGTAACTGTTAAAAGAAATTTCTTATAGTTACCTAATGTAGGCACTGGTCTTAATTGCATATCACCATTGCTATGTCATCTACTGCAATGTTTGTCGAGTGGACGATGCTTATATATATTCATAACTATATCCAAATAGTTGTTTAATAATTTGTGAATCCCATCTTATAGTAGTTGTTCGTTCCAATTTGGGCATTTAGTTTTGTGTAGTTTTGAAATTAAAACTGGAATACCCTAACAACATAAGATCTTATGACTGGTAGAGACTCTTAGGAATTCATCTTTAAATCTACGTGATTTATTTATTACTTTTCTTATGCAACAACTCTGTTCTTGTCACTTCTAATACACAATGGCTGGTAACATTGTTTGTTATTCCATTCTATCCATACCATAGATTGAGATCCTAAAACATTTTATCGGTGCATTCATTATAGTGATAGTATTTTTCCTATAATAAGAAAATCATATTGTGGTCCTATAGTTTATCATATAACAACAATGATATAATCTACAGCATGGGCTCTTCCAAATCTGTAACCAGATGTAATTTTTTGAGTAATATACCAATAGAAATAATAACATTCGTTCCATAATCAAATCAACAGAATGATTTGCTCAGATTTCATTTAATCCATTCCGTGTGTTTAAGTTTTAAAACATTCGAACCATGTTCCTCCCAACCGTAGAACATGGCATCCAAATCGCTTGCCCAATTCACCCCATAGCCTGACCATGAATCCATGAGGGAAAACTTGAAATATCCTCTTCAATAATGTATTCCTCTACCGGTATTCTTTTCCTTGTGTCACACTCAACAATCAGTGTTCATAACAACAAGTACACAATAGTTCTCTTTTTCCCCAGCATACTAGGCAGTGTCCTGCCTTCTCACATATGTTATTTATAAAAACAATATTTTTGCCTATGTCTTTTCCCTCCCTTAGGAATTTTCGTAGCTTTCTAAAACCCTGATTTTCAGGGGCTAATAATGGCCAAATACATGATTTTCCACTTGTCACAAACAACCCAAAGGTAGTTCCAACATGTTCCCCACTCATGGAGTCATGGTCAACTGAATTTAACATGGTTGTTCCATTTGTCCTCTTGCAATAATTAAAACAATATTCTGTTTACATACAAGTGTCACAGCCAAATAGTTAGTTGGGTCAAATCAGGTATCTGCCCAACAGTCATAATAATTAATTACAATTTATTAAATTCTAAATTCTAAATTGCCATAAATGGCAAAACTTTTCCAAATTTGAATTTACCAAAAACGGAAATAATTCTTTAACAATTTTCGAATTTTAAAAATACTTTATTTTTGGGGATGTCACATCCTTTCCTCCTTCAATAAAACATTGCCCTCAGTGTTTGTTCCTTTCTTGGAAGAGGGTTGGATGAAATTTCCGCAAATCTCCCTCCAACTCCCAAGTGGCCTCCTTAGGAGTAAAGTGCTTCCATTGCACCTTTACCTGAGCGACTGCTCTATTCTAAAGTACTATTTCTCTCCGGTTTAGAATGCACAGGGGTTCTACCAGGAACTCACCTTTTGGTTCCACCTGCACTAAGTTCCAATCGATCATGCGAGGAGGATCATGAACATGATTTTTCAACAAAGAAAAATGAAATACGTTATGAAATTTTAGATTAGCTAGAAGTGCAAGTTGGTATGCTACGGGTCCAATTCAAGCCAGTATCTCAAAGGGCCCACAAAAACTAGGGATGATTTTAAGGATGGAAATTTATTTTAAAATGTAGAAACCTTGGCGAATCTTACTAATCCTTCATATGCCAACTATAAATGTTTGGCAATAGTTTTGTAAAAATATTCAAATTTCTAAGGTTTTTATATAGTTTTTATATAATTTTGGCGATTTTTAAGGTAAAATAATTTTATCCTATAGAATTTGGGCGAATCATTTTTAAAATAGCGAATCTCGTTTTTGGAAAAACCATGGAAAATTAGCCCATGAGCGAAATTTAGCCCCTAAAATCATCCATGACAAAAACTGGGTGCCAACTTGGCACAGTTCCCGAGTTTTAGTGAACTCTTTTGGGCTTTGACTTTTAAGTAAACATGATCTCCCACTTGAAACTCCAAGTGTCTCCTCTTCTGGTCTACATAACTTTTATGTCTGTCCTGTGCCATTTTCAAGTTTTTTCGTAACTGTTTTACCGTAATTTCCATTTCTTGGAGCATCTCCAGTCCAATCATAAGTCTGTCAACTGGGTTGTCCTAGCTAATTGGATTCATACACTTCCTTCCATATAGTATCTCAAAGGGGCTCAACTTAGCTGACGTTTGGTACCCATTGTTATATGCAAATTCTACCAGGTGTAGGTAGTCTTCCCACGTGCTCAGTTTTGTTCTTACGTACATGCGGAGCATATCTTCTACGATTTGATTTGTCCTTTTGGTCTATCCATCTGTTTGTGGATGATAACTCGTACTGAAATTCAAATTAGTATTTATCCCTCCAAACAATTCTTTCCAAAAAGAGGATGTGAATTTTATGTCTCTATCCGAAATCACCATTTTAGGAATACCATGCAGTCTAAATATTTCTTTCATAAACATTTCAGTGATATTTATAGCTTTAAAAGTAGATTTTACAGGGATAAAGTGTGCAGACTTACTGATTTTATCGATTACAACCATAATAGATTCATTCTTTTTCTGAGTTTTAGGAAAACCTATAATAAAGTCCAGCTATATGGTCTCCCATTTCCATTTTGGTACTGGAAATGGTTGTAATAGGTCGACTGGATGTTGGTGTTCGACCTTAACCTGCTAACAATCCTAGCATCTAGCCAGGTATTCATTTGTTTCTCCCTTCATATTAGGCCAGTAAAATAGTTTTCTAAGTGTTTTTATCATCTTCTAGTATGATGGATGGCCAGAATATGGTTTCTTAAGTACTTCATCCAGGATTATTATTTTTAACTCTGTTGAATCTAGTATGTAAAGTCTATCCTTAAATCATAAAAGTCCATTTTTTTCGATACTCAGATCTAATTTGTCTGTGTTTGCGGTACTGTTTTGTAATTCTGCCATTATCTTAGTATAACTTTGGTCGTTAATGCTTTTTGTCCTTATCCTCTGTTCTAGATCACTTTCTGCCCTACTGACATTTATCTTAAATGACCCATGAACTCTTCTGCTTAAGGCATATGCTACCTTATTTTCCTTACCCATGATATGTCTTACCTCAAAGTCAAATTCGCTTAAGAAGGATATCCATCTTGCTTGCCTTGCATTAAGATCTAGATGACTAAGCAAATATTTCACTCCACTATTATCCGTCAACAATAGAAATTTTCTACCCATTATGTAGTGTTGTCACATTTTTAATGTGTGTATTACTACCGCCAATTCTAAGTCATGAGTGGCGTAGTTTCTCTCATGTTCTTTTAATTTTTTGGACTCATAACAAATCACGTGTCCTTCCTGAGTTAGGACACCACCTAGTCCTTCTTTACTCACATCAACACAGATGGTAAAGTCTTTATCTAGGTCTGCTACCTTCAAGATGGGTGCAGTTGTCAATAATTTGTTCAGCTTGTTAAAACTTTCTTGACACTTTTGTGAGCAATTAAACTTGGTCCCTTTCTTTTGTAATGACGTGATAGGGTAGGCTATTTTGGAAAAACCCTCTATAAATCTGCGATAATATCCGGTGATTCCCATGAATGATTGGATATCCGCTACATCCTTAGGTACCGGCCATTCCATGATGGCTTTTATTTTCTCAGGGTCGACTGCAATGCCTTCCACAGAAATTACATGTCCTAGGTATTGTATTTTCCTTTGATAAAAATCGCATTTGTCAAATTTGGTGTACAGTTTGTGTTTCCTCAAAGTTTGCAGAACTATTCTTAAGTGTTCTTCATGTTCTTCCTTCATTTTAGAATAGACCAGAATATCGTCGATTAATACTAGTACAAACTTGTCTAAATACTGACTAAAAATATTGTTCATTAGGCACATAATCATGGTTGGTGCGTTGGTGAGTCCCAACGATATGACTACGAATTCGTAGTGTCCATATCTTGTCTGAAAGGTTGTTTTGTTTGTGTTCTCATATTTTATCCTAACTTGATGATAACCGGATCATAAATCCAACTTCGAAAAGATCTTGGCCCCACCTACTTGATCAAATAGATCATTTATCCTAGGTAAGAGGTATTTGTTCTTAATAGTTATTTTGTTCAATTGTCTATAATCGATACATAGTATCAGAGTAACGCCTTTCTTTTTCATAAAGAGGACCGGTGCTCCCCATGGTGAAACACTCAGTCTGATATACTCTTTGTCCAATAACTCTTGAGTTGTATTTTTAATTCTGTCAATTTTGGTAGACTCATTCAGTAAGGTGCTTTCGAGATGGGGCCTAAACCAGGTAGTGGTTCTATGGAGAATTCTATTTCCCTTCTAGGAGGTAATTCTGGTATCTCATCAACAAATATGTCTCTGAATTCATGTACAACAACAAATTCTTCCAAGTTGGGCTTATCTTCTTTTTCTAACAGATTCATTATTTGGACGGCGTAAACCTGGCAACCCTTTCTCATGCATTTAGTGAATTGCATTGTTGAGACTTGCCTAACTAATACTGGTTTGGGTATACCTTGGGTTGTTCTAGTAGTGTTATAATCATCTTTATAATTAAGTGTTTTTGTATAACAATCTAGAACTGCTTTGTGCTTTTCCAACCAATCCATTCCAATAATCACATCATAAGATCCCAGTGGCAGACTATTCAGATTTGTTTTTATGTTTTGGCCATATAAACTGAATTCAAAATCAGAAATAAAGTCAACCACTTTCCTTTTAGTTCCCGTTGATAATTGTACCAGCCATGATTTTGCGTGTTTCATCCTCTTAAGTTTATTTGACTCTACTACTCCAAGAGTGATATAACTTAACGTAGCTCCAGGATCAATTAAAACAGAAATTCGGGTGTTATTGATTTTTCCTTTGATAATTTGATTTCCACCATAGAGGACTAGTTGTCAGCTTGTTGACCATCAATGGCTGCATTCATCCAATGAAGGCTTCTGCCTACATCACCCATCGTTGAAGCTTCCTGCAAATTATGAACAATAGTTTGTTTGTTGTGTTTAAACATGTACAGTTCCTCCTGAGATGAGGTTCTCCACATTCTCAGAACTTCAATGGTTCACGGGGACTATTATCAAACTTCTTTGTTCCCAGATTTATCGGTTTACCATTTCCTTGCGTACTTGGATGGTTTGAGAGAAAATATTTTCTAGGAAAGATTTTTGCTCCATTCTGATAAGGAGTTGGCTGGTATCCCTTCTTCTGCTGGTCCATTCAGTCTTGTTTCTTATCCTTCCAAGCTTTGGGAAACTTTGTCCATTGTTTGTACTGGTCGTAGCACATTCGTTCTTTCATGAATACTTCACTCAAGGACTTGGGGTTGTCAAACTCAATTCTGTCCCTGTAGGACTGTGGTAAACAACTTAGGAACCGCTAGATTTTTACCTTGTCCTCTCGGATGTAAGGTACGAACCTTATTAATTCCAGGAATTTGTTTATAAGCTCCTCCATTGTCATCTGACCAAGTCATAGTTCATAAAATTCTTTTTTTTTCCTTTCATAGTAGCTTTCAGATAGGTATTGTTTCTTGAAATATTTCTTAAAGTCAAACCATTCCATCTATTTTTATTTTAGGCCTTTAGCTAATTTCAGATCTTGCCACCAAATGTTGGCTTTTCCTTTCAGATTGTAAATGACCATTCTGACCTTCATGTTGCTGGAATAGTTGTATATCTTGAAATATTTTTTGATGTCTAATAACCATGCCTCATCTTCCTCTCCTGTTATGGATTCTCCATCAAAGGTAGCTGGTTTAATTTTCTTAAATTCTCCTTCAAGGTGGTCTACTTGTTTTTTTTTTATGTCTATTTTTGTTTTGTCCTCAGTTGAAGGTGTACCTTCATATGAACTATCTCCTTTTTTCGATTCAGGCCCAGAGTTCTTGGAGGCCCTTTTTCTGACCTCTTCTTCATTGTTATCATCCTTGGGGATTTTCTTTATCACTATACTGCGCAGCAGGACTTCATTTATCTCTTGCTACTCCTGTTGTTCTTTCTTCAGTTTTTCATTGTCAGCTTTGAAAACCTGCAACTCGATAATGAGATTCTGCATTGTTTCCAGGACTTCAGTAGGTGAGCTTCTATCACTATTCTGTCTCTGATTTTCCAGAATTCTTTGTTCAGGATTCTCATCGATTCTGATTTCCCTATCATCGTGTGTTGCCATTTTTAACACAAAACAATAGAGGTTTTGTGTTTGTAACAATAAAGGTTTATTATTTTTACATAAACAAAATTATATTCTTAAGTAAATCAGCTAGCCATGTTCAAGGTCCAAGTGTTGTAACCTTTTCTCTGATACCATATGTAATGTACCCCAAAGTTTACATAAAAAAAATTAAAAATTAATTGAGATACTTCGAGTTACTCTTTTGTCCTTAAACGCTTTCAGACATTCACTAGCCATGTTGTACAACAGTCCTATTGTCTTTTACTCCTATCATAATTTCTTTAACGTGTACTTGCCTCTTCTTGCTACTGAATTGAGCTATACGTGAGTATAATTATATAGCAAAAGATATTTTGTTTCATCAAACTTGATACTATTAGCCATCTTTGTTTTAGGTTCACCTCCTACTTAAGATATGGAGGTGTGAACACCTAGAACTATTATCATGTTCGTATGGTGGCCATATATGTAAAGGCCTTACAATGCCTACTCCTATAAGCAACTATAGAATCTACTAAGGAAGGGTTAAACATTAATTTAAAAAAAAACTCTTAAACTAGATATCATTCTAGGAAGGCATCGGACCTTGTTTCACATAGTTGAACTTTGTAAAGATAACAAAGCACGTAGAGGTTAACTCAAAAAAGGCTATAGTTACACTTGATACCACTAACCACTTTCTCAATAATTAAATGGAAATTATGCTATCTACTTCGGCTAGGGTTTAGTGCATTGTCAGTTAGGTTTAACATGTAACCAGAAATAATAGGGTGAAGTTGTAACTCTAAATAGGCCGCCCAATGTACTTCACCATTAATATTCTGAGAAAATATGGAAGATACGGATATTATATCTCCTTAATGGCCTATCTGCGACATTTAAGACATCCTGGGATATGTCCATTCGGTTCAGTACTCGGATTATGTGCCCAATGCATTTTCAACAACCTCTCCATATTCACATGGCTCAAGTATGATTATCACCCATCCCCATTACTCCATGCGAAGGGTTATCCTATCTTTATCATTTTCCTTCCCGCCTTGGCTCTGTGAAGAGGATGTGAAAATGTTACAAGCCATTTTTATTTGGTATTCACCTTGGCAATTGTGGGCATGATTCTATGGTTCAGTCTTTTCTCTGAATGAAAGAGAACTTGGAAGGATGTTCCAAATGACAACCCTAGGTGAGGTAAGTCAACCATCAACCACTATTTCATATTTTCATCCGATTTTCCTATATCGATAAGAGGAGTCCCAGATATTATTCTCAGTCTTACTTTCAAGTTTTACTGTAGTGGTCTAGTTTCTGACGTTACCTTAGCAACGCTTAGGTTTTCTGTGACTTACCCTTTCTCTGTGCTATTTTTATTTTGAGACCAAGGAATTTCCCCTATGGAAGGAACTTATCACTATGTCTTTTACCACTAGTTCTTCCAAGCCTATGATGTTTTGAACTGAAATCTTGTTACTGTGTTTGGCTTCATTTATTGTCTAGTCTTCTGGTTGGTGGGGTATTATATCCGGGTCTTGTTAATTGAACATCGGGATTTTTCGGCTGTAAGGAAGTATATTATCTTTCTCAAATCCAAGTTTCTCCTCTCGATGGTAACCATATTTTTCTTAGCTTCGCAAAGATTTAAAGGGGCTTCGAGCTACTGAAGGTTAACAGTCGACTTAACCCTAATCAACAGTTTGGAATCCTGTGTCGTATACTAGGAAAATTCGGGACTCATTCTTTGGTACCCATTTGTTTAGAGTCTGAACGTATTACCGAGGTCGTGCACGTCTGGTGTCTTTTCTTTTAGCACAATGTTGCTTCGGTATATTCTCTTCCCTTAACGGACAGATTCACAGATGTGATTAACATGCTTATATTTAGAATTTAACAACTGGTTTAATCTTTGTCCTGCAACTTATGTATTCCTTTATGATCATCATTCATGTATTATTCCTGAAATGTTTTCTTGGTTATCTACTAGTATTCATCGCTAATGATGGGCCCCTTTGATTTGCGAGGGTACCCATCAGAGAGTCTAGAGCTCCTCTTCCCCCTTTCGTTCTGGAAGGTACATGCTTTGGTGCGATGGTGAAGGTTATGAATCCCTCCACTACATTTAAGTATTCTTTTGACCATTCTTTCCTATTATTTTTTCGTTTTCCAATATTTGGTTATCTTGTCTCTATTGAATACATTATAATGGTTTTACCATACTCTGTGCAGGGTTTTGGTCATGCAATAGCATGGGAGGAAACCTCTGTCACCCCCCCTAAGAGGTATTTGGGTTCCACCTTATCCTTTCCCGAAGGCTTAGGTGACTCAGGATAGAAGCTTTGATTACAGACTTAACTCTGTGGTGTAGATTACTCGTCGGTTTTTACCTCTGTTACTTGTCCTCAATCAATGAAAGATTTGGCTTAAAAAAATGTATGATTGGCCGAGAGGGTTTGGCTGGATCCTTACTCTTGTTCTGTCTCGAACATTAATGGAAAGGAATACGATTTGATTTCTCTTATCATGCTGAATTTTATTCTTCGACAATTTGGGATTATTGATATTGTAAATAATGCATTATGAATTTTCTTTCTCATTCTTGTAGCTTTACTTCCAACCTTTAGCTTCGTAAATCTTGAGCAGAGTAAAAGGGTACAAGAAGTGTAAATTCTTGTATTTACGATTGGTCAAAGTACTAGGTATTGAGATGGTTTTGAGTCTATCAATATAACATAGATTAATCTGGGATGTTTTCTTTATATATATACATATATAACCTATTTAATATATATGGGTGAATAATCCTCCCTTTAATTATACAGTGGTCTGTGTAACTGTTAAAAGAAATTTCCTATAGTTACCTAATGTACGCGATGGCCTTAATTGCATACCGCCATTGCTATGTCATCTACTGCAATGTTTGTCGAGTGGATGATGCTTATATATATTCATAACTGCATCCAAATAGTTGTTTAATAATTTGTGAATCCCATCTTATAGTAGTTGTTCATTCCAATTTGGGCATTTAGTTTTGTGCAGTTTTGAAATTAAAACTGGAATACCCTAACAGCATAAGATCTTATGATTAGTAGAAACTCTTAGGAATTCATCTTTAAATCTACGTGATTTATTTATAACTTTTCTTATGCAACAACTCTGTTCTTGTCACTTCTAATACATAGTGGCTGGTAATGTTGTTTGTTATTCCATTCTATTCATACCACGGATGGAGATCCTAAAACATTTTTTTGGTGCATTCGTTATAGTGATAGTATTGTTCCTATAATCAGAAAATCATATTGTGGTCCTATAGTTTATCATATTACAATAGTGATATAATCTACAACATGGGCTCTTCCAAATATGTAACGAGATGTAATTTTTGGAGTAATATACCAATAGAAATAATAACATTTGTTCCATAATTAAATCAGCAGAATGATTCACTTAGATTTCATTTAATCCATTCCATCAGTTTAAGTTTTACAACATTCAAACAGGTTACATCCATAGAAATACTTTGATACAAAATCAACATATACATTGCACCAATATAT
>JASDQU010420651.1:0-10111 GCA_032191745.1 Picea mariana
GATCCTTCTTCATGCATGAATCACCTTCAACAACAACATCCATAGCAACTCCAGCAACAACAACAACCGCATCTCTTCTCTGTACTGTGTATTTAAAGCTTTTGTGCACCTTGTGCATGCAATGCGTGCAATACCTACATACTCACACCCCGTTGATATCCTCCATAACTTGAGTGCTCTGTCTGATCATCATTGTGACTCTTCAACTTCTCTGCCCATTTTTCCACTCGTTCAACATCATTGTATGTTATGCTGAGATTTCTCAGCCTCTCTGGCAGTTGAGACTCTTTGTCTTCTCTGTGACAATCAAGCTCACCTTCTCTGTTTTAGTTACAGGCTTCAATGCTCATCCAGTTGTCAATCACCTCCACGAGCATCTTCATCCCTCTTGAAGATTCCCAAAGACTCTTCGTCTCCTCTATGAATCACCCCGAAGTGTCTTCGAGTCCTCTGGCAGAAACCATTAGTGGTTTCTGGCAGTTACACTATGACGTGCAACAGTATCCCTCTGATCTCCTTCAGTTTCATATGCACCATTGGATTAGCTCTGTAGGATATTTTCATGATTTATGCATTTTTCACTTTCGCAATTCAGAGACTCTGTGATGAGGCATCTTGACTCTTCATGTCGCGAGCTCCAAAAAGGAACTTGGCTGCTCTAGCTCCCTCCTCTACATGAACATAGGCGGTGACCACAGGTTACAATGACATTTCACCTTTTCGGTATTTCGACATTCGTACCAGATGCGATCCCCAAAATTTTGAGGTGGAGCTTATCTACACTAGGTCCTTCCTCCACATGACCACAGGCGGTGACCACTGTCTGCACTAAAAGGCGCTGCGAACTCATGATCTTCATCGAACCTGATCAATGGTCCACGATCTCGATGAATCAACGGTCCAGATATTTTCGCGATCTCGCATCTCGCTACTCCTTAGATGGAGGCTCTCGTCACTCCAAGTTATGATAGGTGAAACTCTGAGATGGAGCTCATATCGACGGTCCACATTCTAGGTGATCTGATGGTCCTGATATTTTCACAATCTTGCATCTCATTGTTCCTTAGATGGAGGCTCTCGTCACTCCAAGTCGCGATAGGTGAAACTCCGAGATGGAGCTCATATCAATAGTCCATGTTCTTGGTGATCCGATGGTCCTGATATTTTCCCGAATTCGCATCTTGCGGTTCCTTATATGGAGGTTCTTGTCACTCCAAGTCGCGATAGGTGAAGCTTCGAGATGGAGCTTAGATCAATGCTCCAAAACCCTTGGTTATATGACGGTCCAGATCTTATCGTGAGTTCACATCTCTCGATTCCTTAGATGGAGTATCTTGTCACTCCAAGTTGCGATAGGTGAAGCTTCAAGATGGAGCTTAGATCAATGGTCTAGAACCCTTGGTGATCTGATGGTCCAGATCTTATCATGAGTTTGCATCTCATGATTCCTATGATGGAGGTTCTTGTCACTCCAAGTCGCGATAGGTGAAGCTTCGAGATGGAGCTTTGTGGTGCTCTGATCTTTCGCCACGCGTCCTCTTGATCAATGGTCCCCGACTGTCCTTGATGGATGGTCAGGATTCCTTCATATTTTTGGAGAGTTGGATGACTCTTGGACTTATCCAACTTGCATATTCACCATATCTAACGGCTATAGAGCCTTCGTAGATACCCCATATCCTACGACGCAGATCTCCTCATGATTTCGCCTCTTCGTGATTTCATCGCTTTGCGTTTTTTTCCACCTTCGCGATTTCATCATTTCACATTTTGCCTCTTCATGATCTTTAATGAACGTGCAGGTTCTCCCTGATCCAACGATGGTCGGATCTTACGCTCGGATCTGACGCCTAAGATCTTTTTTCCTCTTCTACGCGTTCTTCTTGTCCACAAATATATCTGACGATCATCGGGGATTCTGAATAAGATCCATTGTTCATTGTTGCTCATCCTCTTCCATTATCACTACATTGTTGATCATGATGATCTTTTCCATCGCTGTTCTTGCCATCAATGAGAATCTTACTCCCAACTGTAAACCTTCCAACACCCTAACACTTCCTATCTGGACACAAGGGGTAACGTAACATCCATGGGACCCAATAGTTGAAATCCCAGCCCCACCTTAAAGGGGTTGTGGTTGGTTGATCTATGTATGGCTCTATTGTAACTATGTTGAACATAGGGAAGACTCTCATCCCATATGCATGGATTCTTGGAATTGTACATGCGCATGATATGCATGATCATCTTGTTGACGACCTTTGTTTTTCAATCCATTTGGGGGTGGAAGGTCGTGGATTTGGTGAGCTTGGTATCCATCCATGACCAGAGGCTCCATCAAAATGTGTTCAGGAACTGACTATCCTGATATGAGATGATGGTTTGTGGTATACCAAAATTCACCCACACTCGTTCAAAGAAGAGATTGGTAGTGGCTTCCACTATGATTCTCTTCTTATAGGTGTCTAGAATCGCCATCTTGAAAAATCGATCAACAACCACAAAAACACAATCATTTCCCTATTTGGTTGAAGGAATGTCTGCCATGTAGTCCATCAAGATGGACTACCAGGGCATGTTGGAAGTAGGCAGCAGGGCGTACATGCCTTTTCTCTTAATGGTCGGTTTGGCAATGGATAAAATTTTGCAGGACCTGATATACATGTTGACATCCTATCAAATTTTCAGGAAATAAAAATGTTGTTGCAACACTTCCACTATATTTTATACGTTGAAGTGTCATGCCACCTGATTGTACTGAGCTTCCCAGATCAACTTCCCTCTCTCGCTTGACAAGATGAAAATATGGCCCAGATGGCACAACAACCCCTCCTGAAGATGGAAATCATTGAAAGTTGTGTTTGTGCTTAGAATATGGTATGTAGAGGAGAAATCAAGATCTCTCTCATAGATTTGGGGTCATCTAGAGGTCTCATGTTTTCAGGAGTGTAGCACCATGGTTAGTGTTGCAACTAGAGGTCAACTAAGGAATTCAAGGATGCGATTGGTGCTCACTGTCTTATACTTGATGTTGATATAGAACTATTGCAGGTATGTGGACCACTTTTGGTGGTAGTCATTCCACAATTTTCCTTGTGTCCTCATGAACTACAAAGGCTTATGATCAGTGTGGATGATTGTCTCATTCTCGAGAATATAATGCTTCCACTGGCCAAAGGTTTGTACTATGGATTATATTTCTTTGTCATAAGTGGGGTACTTATGGACAATATTTAATAGTGTCTCACTATGATAGGCCATGGGATGTCCATGTTGAGTGAGAATTGTTCCCAAAACATAGTTTGAAGCATCTATCTCAATCTCAAAAGGATGCTCTAGGTCAGGTAATGAGAGCATTGGGGTTGACCACAAGTGTTTCTTCAAATCATTGAATTATTTTGGTTGTGACTAGACGCACATGAAATTTTCCTCACCACCACACCCAGTCACTTGGCTAAGGGCCCATGCAATGTTTGAGAATATTAACCCGAACCTGCAATAGAAATTGGCAAGGCCTAAGAAGCTCTAAAGCTCAGTGAGTGTGGTCATGGTTGGCTAGTCATGAATAACCTAGATCTTGACTGGATCTACATGCACCCCATACTCATCAACAATTTATTCTGGGTATTGGAACCTATTGATCCTGAAGGATCATTTTTCAAAATTTGCATATAGCTTCTGTTACCACAGAGTGTGTAGAATACGTTGAATATGTTGCATGTCTTCCACCCAACTCTTGTAGATGATGAGGATGTCATCCAAATACACCACCACAAAATAATTGGTGAAACACCATAAGATATCATCCATCATCCTCATGAAAGTTGTTGGAGCATTTTTTAAGACAAAGAAAACGACCAACCATTCAAAAATATCTTCTTTGTACTTGAAGGAAATCTTCCATACATAGGTCTATTCTATTGGGACCTGGTGGTAGTCAGAATTCAGATCAATCTTACTAAAGTATTTGGCCCCCTTGAGTTGGTCAAGAAGATTGTCAATTCATAGAATTGAGTACCAGTTCCTAACTGTCATTTTATTTAGGGCCTGGTAATCAATGCATACTTGTGAGGTCCTATCTTTATTCTACACAAGCACATTGGACTTCCACAAGGTGATGAGATTGGTCAGATGTGCCCCTTTTCAAGAAACTCTTGGATATGGTGCTTGATTTCCTCATTTTATGATAGAGAGTGACGATAGACTAACCCATTGGGTAATGGTGCATTGGGTGTTAGATCGATTGAGTGCTTGACCTGAAAGTGCATAGGTACCCCAGTGGATGAGGAGAAGATTTATTTTTATTCTTCCATGACCTTAGCCACTTTCTTCTAATACGTGGAGAGACCTTCCATAGAGGCCATGGATGTGGCTACAACCTTTCTTTCACTTTGAGCATGAATCATGAATAAGACAAAATTCTCAATCTGGGAGATGAACTTCCTGCATTTATTGGAAGAGATCAAGGAAATGGTAGTAGGTGGTACTACCTCGGGTATCTAGTACAATTTCCTATCAAAAGTGATGATAACACTATGAGGCCTAGAATCATATACAGCATGACATTTCCATAAATAATTTTGGCCCAAAATAACATCAAAAACTTCAATGGGGGATACATCACACAATACCTCATATTTGAAGGACTTGATGTAATAGGGCATGTGACATTGTTGGTTGACTCAAAGATCACTCCCTTGGTGGAGCCATCCGATGATGTATGGTTTTGGGTGTGGTTTTGTTGGCATATCCAACCACTTGAATAAATCTGATGAGATGAGGTTCTTATGGCTACCACTATCAATGATGAAGTGCAGTGGAGTGCCCTTCACTCAGTTGGATCTTGGTGGTGGAAAAGGTGGCACTGGGTTATGCATCAATGATTTGTCTCCCTTTTTCTAGTTCTGAATCAGAGTCAGAGCCCATATTTGATTCATAGGCTTTCACCTCAGCCACCAATGACTACTTTGAGTGGCATTCAATGATGTTATACCGAGGGCTCTTATGGAAATCAAACCACTTGCATGTTACTTTCTTTGTCTTCCCATTGTCCTTCCTTGTTTACAACTTAGACTGGTTGTCCTGAGGCTCTCCATCCTTGCACTGTCCTTTATTATGTGGTTTGGGGCCACATTTTCCCTACTTCTACTATGAGGAGTTTGCAGACCCAAACTGTCATGTCTTTTGTTTAATATTTTGCTTGATTTTGACAGCATGTCGATAGGCAATGCCCAAGGACGTGATGTCCAGAAACTCCATTTATTTCTTGATGTATATATGCATACCATCGTGGTACTTGAGCACCAGATGTCACTCAAAGTATTTGATACCCATCTTTGTGCGCAATGTATGGAAGACATTGGTGAACTCTGGCACTGTTTGGTCCCTTTCCTTCTTCACTTTGGTCCATTGGTGAACAATGTAGTATTTTTCCTTAATAGAATCCTTGAAACAACCCCAAGTGGGTGTGGCTACAAATAATATAGATTCCTCTATTTCCCTTTTCTCACAGAAAGTATCCCACCAATCTTTTACATGGGTAGCGACCTTAAGGAGTGAAAATGTAACATTTTCTCTATCGAAAAAGTTATGGACAAAAAATACACTTCTAGAAGGTTTAACCATTTTTCTAAAGCATCTGCATATATTTTACCTTCAAATATAGGAGTATAAAAAATTGATTTGTACCTTGAAGGGGTTTGTGCCTCCACTCGAGGAAGATTTGTCCCATGTTTGCAATCTTTGAAGGATTTGTGCAAAATTATCCATCATCGCGTTCCTCTGTCACAGGAGGGATTCCTCGAGCAATAGTTTAAATGGATGTCCTACCCCATCATCTCTATTTTCTTCCCCCGTCAGTGGCCATCGGGTTTGGTGAGGCTGATCTTGCAAAGGCTCAACTGATTCGATTCCCAATTGCTTATACCCTAACCTCGTTGGGAACATGTGTAGAGAAACAAATGAAGAGAAGACTGCTATGATACCACTAATATAGATTTATGAGAAGAACAAAATGAAACAAAGATATATACCATTAACACATATATACAAGGAACAATAACATAGGTATAATGAAACTTAACTTCTATTCAATAAAGAAATATGTTGAAACTATAAAATGTGGAATGAAACAATCTTGATTGAATGGTGGTAGTTAATCTTTGAGAATAGATGTGTCAACTATGCACATTCACCTGAGAACATTAAAATGATGCTTCCAATACTTTTTAGCATCAATAAGTAATCAGAAAACCCTATAAATCCAAAAACCTAACCCTAGGAGATGAAGCACCAAAAATCATGTGGGCCCCGATGGGATAAGTTGGTACATCAACATCCCGGGGTCATAACTTTTGCATATGATATTTGTATTAGGCACACAATATCCCGTTGGAAAGTTTTATTCAAGGAATACACATGTTTCTGTCATAGTGTGATTTTGTCTTTAGTGTCTATGGCGAGCCCAAAAAACATTGTTTAGGGCCTCAAAACGACCCTCGAAGTTTAGGACTTGAAAAGCTAGAAAAAAACTGCCATGATGAAAATTGTATGTGAGTCACTTGAAAGAGGTGGGTGGCCACCAATATCCACCTGGATCATTTATTGATTCAGGGAGACATGTAGCACTAGGATTAGAGAAGACTCCGTATTGTGTAGTTTCGATTAAGAGAGGCTAACTAAATTGTATACATCTATGTAGGCTATGAGAGAATGGAATTACATTATCTCTAAGGAGACATGGATCAAGTTAGTAAATGAGACTCTAATAAACACATGTGGTAGTGCCTAGAAATGATGATGAGATGATTATGAGAAATAGAAAGATATGATGTACTTATAGTATATGTAACAATGGAAGAGATGTAGATGGGAAATCTTGAATCTCATAATTGTTGAATGTTGATGTGTTTGTAGGGTAAGAAAGTGAAAGTTTGGTCAAAGAAGTGTACAATCAAACTAGACAAAAGTATGAAAAATGAATTTTTTCAAAGTGGAGAATATGATAAGATGAATATGCAGAGTAGTAGTGCAACAAAGAAATGGAGAATATGAAGAGGTGCAATAGCAAGTTGATATGTAGAGTGAATCTAGAGATGATTGCAACAATATCATTTTTTCAAAGAAAGAGAAGAAGTGTAGATGACTCTAGAAGGGTGTGATGCTAGGTAGAGTTATCTGAGTGTGTGAGTGAAGCACAACTCCAATGACTAGATTTTGTAGATGTTTTAAGAGGAGATGCAATGCCAATCTTGATGACCACTAGGTAGAGGTTGTGGATAAAGAGAACAAGTATAAATGACTCCAATAAGGGTGTGATGTTGTGTACAGTTATCTAAATGAGTAGTGAGGCACACCTATAGTGGTTAGAATAAGTAGATGGTGTAAGAGGAAATGAAACTCCAATATTGAAGCACACTTGGTATAAGTTGTGTCAAATGAGGTGTTGAGGTGTTTATTGTACCTGCAACAACTCCCATTAAATTTTTCTCTCTTAGGAAAATTGAATCCCCCCCCGAAAAGATTTATACCTATACATGATGTGTTTTGAGGTTTAAAATACTAAGTACCATGGAATTTTTCCCCTCCTGCTATCATCTGTGAAACATATTGAGATATCCTTAGCTATATTGTTTGATTGGTCATTCTTTCTTAATAAAGAATATTCAATTGAGCTAATAAACAATATACTCTCTCTTGTAATAGTGTTGAAATCCACAGGTCTTGTAGGATAATCCTTTGTGTGAAGGTTATAAATGTTGAAATACATCCTTCTCCACTTGATTGGATTCTTTTCAAAATTATCATGTTGTTATCACCGAAATTTCGTCCGCACATGGCGACAGGAACTCCGCATCATCAAAACACCAATGAAGTCATTCATGGCACTGAATTAATTTCATAGCATTCCAGAAGGGTCAAAAACTATACAAAGTGACCAAAAATTGAAGGGCGCTTTACAGTAGTTTGGTGCGCGCGCACATGCGCAGGACAAGAATGTACTATGCGCCCATGCGTGCACGACGCGCGGTTGTCAGTGCAAAAACCAGTGCACCTGCTAAAACGGAGCATTTATTGAATCGGTCGGCCTCCCAACCACTTACGGACCAGCTCCAAATCTGATTTGACTCCCAAATCTGAGCTGAATCTGCAGGGTAGGCGGATTAATGACCTAATGAAGCCCTAAACAGCCCCTTTTCACACTTTGAAGAGGTTACATAATCGCCCGGTGATCTGCTATAAAAAGCCATGAAGAGACATTGTTTTCGTAAGGAATTTCAGGTATTGTTATGCTGCTGAGATTGTCAAGGGCTCATTCTTTGATGATAACACACCGGCAACATTTCACAGAGCCATTCACCTCTCCATTGAGTGAATGTGCTGGGAGTTCCTTCGCCATCATTCTCATTTCTTTGCATTGTAAGGGAAGAAAGTTTGTGAGGGCCTCAAGAGCCTTCCTTTGGGGGAAGAAGGAACCATAGTTATCTTCCTTCATCGTGCTCTGATTTCATCAATTGACCAGCTCAAAACCATTGGTGATATCGGTCTTTGTTGTGTTTATTGTTTCTTTATCTATATGTTCACAGTTTTAATTTGTTTTCATTTGATTCTAGCTTACGGTTTGTTTTGTTTCCTCTAACCTTTCCTTCCACAGCTATCATGCCCTGCAAGACCCAACAGGGCATGTAAGCACCCTCGATTTGCTCACCAGGTGACGAATTGGGTGCAAACAGACTGGCAACTCCATTGGGGAGTAGGTATCAAATCCTCCCTCATTTGGGTTTATTTTGATTTCCTTTTGGTTTTATTAACTTGCAGGGATACAAACCGGCCTCTATCGACCTGCTAACCAGTCAATTCACAAGAGAATTGAGAGAAATCCATCCAGAATTTCTTTCTCGGTAACTTGTCACAAGCGCACGGGTATTCCACCCCACAGACGCGCATCTTGCGCGCATGCGCCTGCACAACACTTTCTCTCCACGTGCATGCACTTTAGTTCTCAATACGATCAGCGTGCAGACGCCATATGCACCTCTGTCTACACTGAAGGTCGCGCATATGAACTAAGTTTCTCATTGTAAGGTTTTTTTGGATGTGGGGAAAGTCATTTTCCTTCTCAAGAATGATGTTATGCATGCTCTAAATACTGCACCACTTAGACCCCTCAACTTATAAAGGGGATAGTCAAACAAACATAAGCACTTAAGTGGATAAAAATCATTTTCCCTTATTTGCTTTTTTCCACACGGAATGCTTGCTTTGATTTATAATCTAAGTAACACATCAATTTTAATCACATCTAAATCACAGTTGGGACTAGAAGTTGGGAGTAGCAATCCTTGAGTATGCTCTTCTCTTGCACAATCAAGCGATCTCGAGAATCAGAAATAGATTGTGAAAACAATCTCATCTCCCTTAACAAAATTTCAAAACTTTTAGGAGAGGACAACGGCCCTTTCGAGACCCCTCTTAGCTTCATTTTTCAAGCACATTCTTGTAATGGGCCCATACATGCCCACATGTCAACAAAGCTAGAGTAGTGTTTGAATTTCTCCTTTCTTAGATCAAAAAACTAGGAGAGTTTAAAGGTTTGTAACGGGCCCATACATGCCCACATGTTCAATCTAGGATAGTTTCATGCTTTTCCTAGATTAACTCACACACAGGGAGTTAAGGGATAGTAATGGACCACATGTCCACATGCTAGTTTCCTAGGGCTTTTAAAATTCCGCAAGGTTGTACTAATGACATCTAGCTAAATAGGTAATCACACTCTTGTAAGGACCAAGCGAAGTCCACATGCAGCAAGGTGACATCTAAATAACTAAAAATTGGTGCACTTTCACTCACACACAAAAGTCGCTTCTTCACTCACATAGCCTCTTCTCGAAACGTGGAGGTCTAAGTAGGTTTCCTCCAAAGGGATTCTGAAAACACCCCATCTTTTCTTGACAGGACTATCCACTCCCACTATTAATCAAACGAGGATGGTTTTTACCCCCAGCCTCACAAAACAACTTCATCTAAAAACTTTCTAAAAAACTCACTAAGTTTTCCTCCACAGGAGGTACCAAAAGAAGTTTTTAGTCTAGGTAGGATTTCGGGG
>JASDQU010420656.1:0-10276 GCA_032191745.1 Picea mariana
TGACTTTTCCCCTCAGTGTGAGACTATGGCCTAGTGGGGATGCCTAGGCCACTAAGTCTTCTCAAACCTCTTCATCAAGAGGTGGGGGACATTACAGTCTCCCCTGCTATAATTTGCTTTCCCTCAAGCAATTCCAAACTTTTTTCCTGTACCACTTGTTCATTCTCCCACATGGCATCCTCAATGGGTAGATCCTTCCAACTGATCAGATACTCTTTGATGCTTCTTTTCCTGATCCTCTTCTCCCGAACCTCTAGTATCTCTTATGGAATCAAAACCAGCTACCCTTATTCATCCATGGGAGGTAGCACCTCAATAGGTGTGATGTGTTGGTCGATGGCGTTATTCTGGAAGGACATATGGAAGACATTGTGTATCCTGCTGCCCTATGGAAACTCCAGCTCGTATGATACGACCCCTATCTTCCTGCTGATCTTGTAGGGTCCAAAGAAATGTGGTTGTATCTTCCTTGCTCCGCTTCTTTTTATAGAAGCCTTCCTATATCGTTTGAGCCTTAGATAGACTAAGTCACCAACCTCAAAGGTATGATCAACCCTGTGCTTGTACGCTTGAACCTTCTATTGGTTATGTTCTCTCTGTAGATGATCCTTTAGCTCTCTGAGGATGTCTTGGCTCTGATGTACCCAATCCTATACCATTGGTTCCCTGCTATCTCCAAAATCAATATCTACAAAATACAGTGGGTCATAACTGTATAAGGCTCTGAATTGTGTCATGCCTATGGACATGTGTTGGGTCATGTTGTAGTAGTACTCTCCCAAGTGAAACCATTTTACCCACTTTTTCTGCTACCCTACTACATAATTCTTGAGGTAGCCTTCTACCCACTTGTTGACTATATTGGTCTGTCCATCCATCTACAAGTGATAGTTGGTACTAGGGTTCAAGGCCATACCCACCAATTTGAACAACTCCTACCAAAATGTACTCATGAACCTACTATCCCTGTCACTGACAATGGTCTTAGGTAGGCCGTGCAACCTGAAAATATCCCTGAAAAACAATTCGGCCACCTGTGTTGCACTGAATTATGTGGCTATGGAGAATAAGTGTGCGAACTTCGTCAACCTATCCACCACTACAAAAATGCAGTCCTTCCGCTGCGTCCGTGGAAACCTGGTGATGAAATCCATGGATATGTTTTCCCACTTGTGCTCTGGAATGGGTAAGGGTTGCAGTAGTCATGTTGGGCGATTGTGCTCATCTTTGTTTTCTTGGAATGTAGTACACTCCTTGACATGGTTTATTACATCCTCCTTGAGGTCCTTCCATGACAACCTCTCTCTCAAATTCCTGTATGTCTTGCTAATCCCTTGGTTTCTTGCCATTGGTGATTCATAACATGCCTGCAATACCTTGGCCTTGAAGGGCGATCTAGGAACCAAAAATATCCAGCCCTTATAGTAGATGAGGTCATTGATAATCCTGAAGTTATCATCCTATACCTGTCCATCCAATAGTTGACAAGTGAACCAATCCTTTGCATACTCCATCACCAAGTGGTCCTTCCAGTCAACTGATATACCTGTCATGGAAAAAATGGATGGCCTACTGGACAATGCATTAGCCATGACGTTTTTCTTCCCTTTGACAAATTGAATGTCAAAGTCATAGGCCTGTATTCTTCTCACCCATTTCTATTGACTTTCATTTAAGTCCTTCTGATTCAATAGGTATTTAAGACTATTATGATCCGATTTGACCACAAACCTTGCACCTACTAGATATTGTCGAAATTTGGCTAGTGCATGCATGATAGCCAACATTTATTTGTCATAAATGTTGTAGAGTAGTTCAAGACCCTTGAGTTTTCGAATCTCATAGGCAAGAGGGTGCCTATTCTGCATCAGTACAACCCCTATGCCTTCTCCTGAGGCATCACAATCCAAAGTGAAAGGTAGGCCAAAATATGGAAGAGCTAGTACTGGGCACGTGCTCATCACCTTTTTCATTTTATCCATCGTACTTTGAGCTTCTTCACTCCATTTGAAGGATCCCTTCTTTGTCAAATCGGTTAAGGGTGCACACAACTAAGAAAACCCTTTGACAAATTTTTTCTAGTAAGTGCACATGCCTAGAAATCCCCTTAGCTATGTCAGTGTCTTAGGGGTAGGCTACTCCATGATGGCTTTAAATTTCTCCTGATGCACCTGTACCCCCTTTCCTCCAATGNGTTGACAAATTTTTTCTAGTAAGTGCACATGCCTAGAAATCCCCTTAGCTATGTCAGTGTCTTAGGGGTAGGCTACTCCATGATGGCTTTAAATTTCTCCTGATGCACCTGTACCCCCTTTCCTCCAATGATCTGTCCTAAGTAAATAACTTCTGTCATTCCAAATTCACATTTGGACTCTTTAGCATACAATGATTGTTCCTCCATTATAGACAAAATCTAGTCCACATGCCGAAGTTGTTCCTCCCACGTCTTGTTGTAAATGAGCATGTCATCAAAGAATACTAATAAGTTCTTCCTCAGCAGTTTGTTGAACACATGATTCATGAAAGATTGGAATGTAGATGGGGCATTGGTTAACCTGAAGGGCATCACCAAGAACTCATAATGTCAGTAATGACACCTAAAATTTGTTTTTGAAATGTCCTCCTCCCTCATCTTGATTTGATGGTAGCTAGAATGAAGGTCAATCTTGTTGAAAGAGACAGCTCCATGCATTTCATCTAGCAACTCATCAATCCTGGGTATAGGGTACCTATTTTTTATTGTCTTTTTATTCAAGGCCCTAAAGTCGATGCACATCCACATCGTCCCATCTTTCTTCTTGACCAACACTACTGAAGAAGTAAAAGGGCTAGAGCTCAGTCTGATGTGTCCCATGTCCATAAGCTCTTTGATGGATTTCTCTATCTCATCTTTATACTTCTTTGGATGCCTATATGGTGTGGTGATGAATGGATTATCCCCTGTTTCCAGCTCAATGATATGCTCAAACCCCCTGTCTAGTGGAACCCCTAGAGGAATCGGTCTAAACAGTTTGTGGTGCTTGTCAAGGATCTCTTGGATCTCTGGGGTGTAGTGAGCTTTACCCTGCGCATCCACATGTGCCAAAATCCTACATTCAGCTTCATATACAATCTCCTCTCTCCTAAAGATGGCTTCCATCCTCTTGGCCATAACTATCTTGGTCGAATTACTTGTCATGCCTCTGAGCACTACCTTTCGTCCACCCTCCTCTGTAAACACCATGGTCTTGTAATTGGTGGCGATAGGTCCCAATGTGTTGAGCCACTGGACTCCAAGGATGATGTTAGTGTCCGAAAGTTCCATCACATACACGTCCTGTATTAACTCATGCCTACCTAATGTAAGTCTCATACCTAGAATGTACCTATCACAAGGAATAGTTCTTCCACCTGCTACCTCCACCTTGAACCCTTCAAATCCTACCATGGGTATATGCCTCATCTTCAACATTGTTGAGTCAATGAAGTTGTGAGAGGCCCCCCCCATCAATAAACATTNGTACCTATCACAAGGAATAGTTCTTCCACCTGCTACCTCCACCTTGAACCCTTCAAATCCTACCATGGGTATATGCCTCATCTTCAACATTGTTGAGTCAATGAAGTTGTGAGAGGCCCCCCCATCAATAAACATTGATACCTTTTGACCCTGGAAGACTCCTCTCATCCCGAAGGTGTTGAATTTGGGTACCCCACTGATAGATTCCAAGGTGGCTTTCCCCTCAATCATATTTTCCTATTCTGTGACCACCTCCTTTGTTGTATATGTGGTTTCAACATCCATGTCTGGAGTTAGCCATAATATTCCTCCTCCCCATTGCCAAAGGTCAACTCTATGCAGTGTACTTGGCTATAGCCAATGCACTTGTGTGATGGGTTCCAGGGTTCCTTTCACATGAAGCAGAGTTGCTTCCATCTCAGTTCCCTCCTGGTGTTATCATCCATTATTCCATGGCTCCTGTCAAACCCTCTAGGGTCACATCCCCCCTAGTTCATTGGAGGTCTCTGGTCTCTTCCTCTAGTGTTAAGGGGTGGCTTAGGTACAAAATTTGGTTTGGCAGCTGGTCCTAGGTCCTTTGTCATCCAAATAGCATCGTATAGGTTGGTAGGCTTAAAATCCTTTATCCAACCCTTCAAGGGTTCCATCAACCCCTCAGTGAAGAGCATCATGAGGCGGCTTGGTGATATATCCTACACCATGATCGCTAGCCTATGAAATTACTCAATGTATGCCTCGGCTGCACCTATTTTCTTGAGCTGTGTGAGCTCCCGGGAAGGTAGTTCGGGATCCCCCTGATCAAATTTGTCAATGAGTCTTTGGGTGAATTATGTGTAGGTCACTATCTCATTGTGGCCTAGGTTGGTGAGTCCATGATACCACCAGTCATGAGCCTTTCCATCCAAATACATAGTGGCAAATTTTATGGCCTCCATATCCCTCATGGGATTAAGTTGCAAATAAGTGTCCAGTTTTTGTACCCATGCCTGGGTTGTCATCTTGGTCGTACCATCAGAGTATGGGATTTCTATCTTCCCTACTCTTCATTCAAACTTAGAACTTCTCCTGTGGTTGGGCCTATGATTGTTTCTAAACTTGAGTTGTCAATACTGATCCAGGGACATCTACTTCTGAATGATCATATCCAAGTCGTAGTACTCCCTAGTACACTGTGCCATCTTCTCAACAAAGTCATCCACCTGTTCCTACTGTACCTATTCATCTGTGAATGTGGGAAAGAATGGTCTAGGGTTCATCTTTCTCCCCATATGTCCATGTGACGTACCCCCTCCATGGCGTCCTTTAGACCTGGGAGTCTTTTCCAGATTATACCTAACTTCCCCATGGGATCCACCAGCCTCTTTGTTTCCATACATCTCAGGGTCTTTCCCTTGATGAGTCATTTAAATCAATAGCTCGTTTATCTGAGTCTGGTTCTCATCAATCTTCCTTACATTCCCATCTACCTTCTTCAAGGTCTCAATGATTTCGGCTTGACCCCTTTGGTTTGTGATCAGAAATAGGATTCAGAAGCCTGTCAGGGCTTGAAAACTGCTCAAAAATGAGAGTGCTCAGAATCCAACAAAACCAACACCATTGCATCTATCTCGCCTTCCTAATTCCGGTGGTATATTTAATTTATCAAACGGAGTCCGTATGAAGAAGATATCGCATTCTGTCCAAAAAGTCAAACAGGGAAAAAATTGCTGACTGTGCAGTCCGTACAGTCCATATGGACGCTGACGTGGCATGTCCGTACACTAACACGGTAGGTCCATATAGACGCCACGTGGCAGGTCCATACAAGAAACGTGGCAGGTACATACAGGACATGTGGCGGCTCCAGGTGATGACACGTGTCAGGCAAATTTGGACTTTTCGGGCGTATGGTTGGACCAATCCAAAGTTGACACGTGTCACCACTAGAAGGGTGACATGTGGCATGGATGACATCAGCATATGGCATGGTGACTGTATGATGACATCAGCAGATTATGTGGCAGGATGACCAAGACAGTACGGCGAGTGACGTGGCAAGATGACTAGACCGTACGACGAGATGACGTGGTGGGTGACGAAGTAGTACGGTGGTTGACAAGTGGCCGACACATGGACCAATGTGCGACTGAAACATGGCATGCATCAATTGGATGTAGAGGTGCCACGTGGCCCAATCACGGGCTTCCACGTGGCACCCCGGTTTTGGTCAATATGGTTGTGTCAAAAGTTTTATGGAGTCCGGGGGATTCGAACCCCAGACCTCCCCACCGGCTACGCTTTAAAAAACTATGCCCGACCACTATACCACCGCTTGTGACTTGATTTATAAGCGGGTTTAAATTTATTTAAAATTAAATTACGTGTTGAATGGCGGGGGGTCGGGCCGGGGCTTAGCCCCGACCCGCGGTTCCATTGTTTTAACATACGACCACAACACGGGAGATTTGCGCGGATTTATGTTTTAAATGTTATGCCACGGTTTAAATTTTGGTTATATAATGGTTAAGCCATGGGGCATAGGACTATGCCATGAGACCAGGTGCGAGTGCAGAGGGGGCCAGCGCATAGCCCAAGGGCTAGTGCTCAGCCATATGATTGCATATGACCACGATAAAGGGCGCGTGCCAAGACTTGGGGGGCTAGTGCCCATTTATAACTATATTATATAGTTAAAAGTGGGTTTTATAACCACTTTTTGAGTTTTATTGTTAATTAAACTCATTTTTAATGTAATTACTCCATTTTTGGGAGTTATTGGGCAGTTTTGGAGCCTAAATTCGTGGAGGAAGTTGGAGATGGGCAACCAACTTTCCCAGCTATATAACCAAGGACTGATTGAGGCATGGGGGCAGCTTTTGGGGCATTCAGAGCAGAATGATGCTGAGCAGAAGCCAAGCCAAAGCCAGTTTGAGGCAGAGGAGCTATTGAGGAGGAGACGCTGTCGGATCATTTCTGAGAGCTTCGGATGTTCGTTTTGCATGTTGTTTTTTGTGCATGGTTCTAGAGATCTAGGCGAACATGACCAGGTCAGTCTTGTAGCCATTTGGCATTGCAGAGATGTAATATTGAGCTTTCGAACAGAAATAAAGAAGCCTCCCTCATAGAGAAAAGGCCCAGAGACGTAGGCAAAGTTGTGCCGAACTCTGTTATCAATCTGCGTGTTATGGTTTGTTGTCTTTTATTGCATTTTAGATTTGCAAATATGTATATGGATGTATAATTCCTCTTCTTTCCTCATTCTTCACTAAGTTTTCTAAAATGGTTAATTAACGCATGCAAAATTAAAACTCAACCATAAGTCATTAAAAGATCTGGCGGATCAGTTTGTCTCCTAGATTTCCTATAAATGGTGGACCAGGTTACCTTCTGTAAGGTGTATGGTTTGATGGAATTTTTCAAACTCAACTCCCAAGAAAGCCAAGCCCTGTGGCTCACGGTCATCTCTTGATCCCTCCATTTTGGCTTCTGTTTCACTAGACAACTTCTTCCTTCTGCCCATAAATATACCACTGTACCTCTACANTGGAGGATCAGAGCTTTGATACCACTGTAATGATTCAATGCCAATTTTTTTCTTGGAATCACTAATTAATCACCGACTTGATTATTATTTGTTGTGTATGCAGGTTGGACATGAACATTTCGGCCTTGGGGTTTATTCAGTTATTCAACCATAGATTTATACAAGCATCATTGTCATCATATGAAGATCATCAACACTACACAAGATAAGAACCATAAGAAGATAGCTTAACTTTATTATAAGAAAGCAAGCACCCGATACGATAGAGAAGCAGATATGGAATATATGGCTTCAAGACAATAATAGAGCTTCATACAAAATGCTCCTGGAGATACAAATCAAGCCTCCCAAAGGCTGCAATAGAATATGAATGCTAAACTACAAAACCAGGGTTTAAGCCTAACCCTCAAGCAACTGCTATGACCCTGCTGACTGCTGGTATGGCCTGCTGAAGAAAAAGACCCCCAAGGGTTTATCCCTCCTAAGATAAAGACTTTCAAATGTTTCCAACTCCTCCCCAAGGATACATCAAGACAATGGAAGCCTCCTCCTGAAGTATGGATCTCAAACACTGAAGCTTCCTCCTCAAACTACAGAAAACCTAGGATGGTACGACCCTCCTGAAACCCTGAATATGGCCAATGGTATGGCCTAGCTGAATATGGGCTCTAAATGCTCTGAAACTCTCTCAAATGATAGATCGGGCCACCACAAGCACTTGAGAGAAGTCCCAAGATCATATCTATCCTATAGCCTTCTAGATCTGAATAATACTGAATCACCAAATCATCTCCTTCCTCCTGAAATCGTTCCAACCTGCAAATAGATGATAGGGACATGATGAATCCTCCAAGAATCACTCAAGCTTATGAGTAAGGGCTTGCAAGAAAAACCCTAATGTTTGAATCCAGCAAGGCTCCTTCTCCTAGCTGGATCAAACTCTTATTCAACATATGGTGCACCCTTGTAAGAAAACCCTAGCTGGTACGACCCTGCTAATCCTCCTGAATAAATGATAGTTGTAGAATGGTGTGGGTGGAGTATTTCATCCCCGAGAACAATCTTAGAGCTAGGTGAGTGGCATATTTCACCACTGAGCTTCTCACTAGGGTTTTTAATATCAAAACCCTCAAAACTATATGCTCAAGAGAATCAACAAGCAAAATATCAAAATCCAGAATGAATGAGAGGTGCACCCTAGCCTTCTCTTTATACTTTTTCATCTATTTCCCTATTGAGTTAAGTTAACCCCTAGGGTGAACCCTAACTCAACCTCCAACACTTTTATGTCTTCATTGAGTTATCTTTTAACTCTTTTTACCTTTTTATTAAGTCAACTTTAGAATATAACCTTAGTTTGGTTGACTTTTCCCCTCAATGTGAGACCATGGCCTAGTGGAGATGCCTAGGCCACTAAGTCTTCTCAAACATATTCATCATGAGGTGGGGAAAATTACATAATTGCTTAAAGCTCTTCATTATTTGAGTTTATTGGCATTAGATTAGGTGAGGCTAGGCTATATTAGAGCTCTAGACCCGCACATACAATACTGGCACCTCGAAGCCTACAAGCTCCGAGTTGACAATTTAATGTCGAATTATATGGTAAAAATTCCACTCGATAGTTTTATAAGGCCCAGTCAATTCCAAGTAGGGAAGGGTATGGATTAGAATCATCGATGATCTCTATCACTTCAAAATCATCCTTCATATTTAACCCCTCTATGTTCACTTTCACTTGCTCCAATTAACTTATAAAGTAGATTTTATACTGATTTTCCAACCGAAGTTGGATGGGAGAGAAAACCAAGATTGGTTTACCCATCAATTCCCTTGACTTATTTGGTATAATGTTCACATCAAAACCCAAATCCAACATGACCCTATTCATTTCATAACTATTGAGTTCAACTGTCATCTTGAACTCTCTTCCTGTGTGCTTATGTTTACTGACCTGAAACACATCCTTTTCTGGTAGGGGGATGATATAGCTCCATCTGTCCCTTCTTCCACCATGCAGGTTTCTATAATCTATGTCAACTTTCATGCAACATCAAGATTGCTTCAAAATCTTAAACAACAATGCAAGAAGTTACTTACTTGGTCCTCGTTTTTTGTTTCTTGATCCAAGTCACGTAGTGATTATTCTCACATCATGTTCTTAAACTCTTCATGTGCATGGTCCTCTATTAATCCCTAATATTGGCTCATTACCCTTTAACTGGGTCATATTATATTAGTAATGTTATTTTATTTCTATCAGCTTTAGGCCATTAGTTGTAATTATACCTCCTAATCTCTTATATATACCAAGGAGACATTTTCATTTTGAATCATCTTGTACTTGAACATTTAAGTGGGGTAAAAGGAGGTTGCCCCCTAGAAGAGGCTTATTATCTGAAATTATCTCTTTTTCAAGGCGTTGAGTACTTTTTCTGAGGTTTTTCTATGCTATATTGGTATTTGGTTCTTAACATATGGTATCAGAGCTCAAGGTCTTGGGGTTTCGCTGCTACATCTGAGACACCTTGGAATTTTAGCTATAACTTTCTTTCTACAATGTTTCAAAAGAAACGGCTTGGATGATATTTAGTATATGGATCAAGGTACGTTGGGTTAAAAATTCAGCTCCTGAGGCCTTATACTTTCGGAGATAGATCCTGTACAAGATAGGATTCTGGAATCATCCTGAAATGAGTCATTATGGAATTTTCGCTATAAAAATTTTTTCGTAACATTTCATACCCTGAACGTTGGAGAATATTTAAATAAATTAGTAAGGTATATTTGGTAAACATTTCAGCTTCTGGGTCATCTTAAATTTGTATATACACCATGTGTAAGATAGGGTATCTGACTAGTCCTATTGACTAGTCTCAAGAAGGTGTTCTAGGTAAAACAATCATAACTTATTCTTAGAGTATCCAAATTGAGTGGGCCTAGCTTCATTGGATTGTGGACAATTTGTAGTATTTTTGGTATGAGTTTCAGAATTTTATATCAATTATTTTGTGCGGGGCATGCTATACAAGTGAGATCTTATGGAAAGGACAAAAATAGCCAAGTTGTGGAGAAGTTATCATAAATTCCACTTGGAACATCCAATTTTGATCAGACCTATGGCATTGTAGAGAAGAAATATCAGAGAACTACATAAAATAAATTTTCATACCCAGAAGGGCTGAAAATTGGGAGATACAACAAAAGAAATATTGTATAGCAGAACCACCTCAAAATCAAGGTTCAAAAGTGGC